>CAUYQG010045818.1:0-47015 GCA_963574415.1 Tarsius wallacei
ACTGTGATTAGCTGGTCCACCAGAGCCATAAGGAGGTTGGCTAAGGGGTTCCTTAGGTGGGTGATCTTAACAAAAGCAGAGAGGGAAAAATGCTAGGTGGACAGACCACCAGGCACCCACTACAGAAGGACATTGAATACACTAGAGGGAGATTCTATATGGCTCCCACAACATCGATCAAAATGACTTTTGAAAGGAAACAATCTGGATCAGCCTGTAATCCCTGCATTTTGGGAGGCCGAGGCGAGTGAAATGCCTGGGATCACGGGTTCGAGACCAGACCAGGTAACTTGGTGAGATCTCATCTCTATAATAAATAAAAAAATTAGCCGGACGTGGTGGCGTGCGATTGTGGTTCCGGCAACTTGGAGGGGTGAGGCAGAAGGATCACCGGAGCCCAGCAGGTCGAGGCTGACGTGGCCGTGAGCGTGCCACTGCACTCCAGCCTGGGCAATGGAGTGAGATGAAGGAAGGAAGGAAGGAAAGAAGGAAGGAGGGAGGGAGGGCGGGAGAGGGAGAGGGAAGGAAGGAAGGAAGGAATCTGGAAGTAGTGAAGACATAAACCTTTAAACGGCGAGGAAAACAAAATTAAGAGTGGTAACGTTAAAATGAAAACCCATGTTTCTGATTAATTTTTCACATATATAAAAAGGAAATTAAAATGAAATAAACATATCACCCTTGGAGAACACATGCATTGCTTGACTTCAGTTTTTACATCTATGAGCTATGTTGTATCTCCCAATTTCTCTTAAAGGACGCTATCATTGTCACAGCAGTGCTTTCTTAAAATTTCACAGTCACCTTTGTCTTTTTATAATTGCTTCATTCATTTACTACATCCTCAAAATCCAGTTAATCAATTCCTGATTATTTTTCTCTTCTTAATTTTCTCATTCTCATGGTCACGCGCATTCCCTAGGCTAAGCACTCATTCCCTCAGACTTAGATTACTTTTGTTTCTTAATTTATCTCCTTCCTTGAATACCCCCTAGTTACCTCCCCGTCAAATGATGTCACTCTAAAGGTAAAAAATATATATATATATATATACCCCTGCAAGTCACAAGTTTCTGGTCCTCTGCTCTGTTTTCAAGGCTCTGTTTACTGGCATCCACAGGGGGTCTTGTAACATACCATCCAAGCATCAGGGGGAACTAATATATACGATTTTTTTAAAAGCAGAAAGCACATGATACATGTTAACAATACACACTCATAGTTAAGCTAAATATAACTGAAATTGTGAGGATGACCAAAATGTGTAATTTTATATAAAATAAAATGTACATACAAGACATTCTTGAAATTATACACTAACCGAGGGTAGCTAAATGACACTGTGTTGTCCATAGTAATGATAATAATTACATCACCATCATCAAAGCCTTGGGGGGGGGCACAACTCATTTCATGTCTCTTCTTTTGATGCTACCTGTTCTCAGGTCCTCACTTTCTGCCTGTGTGTGCTGCTCATTTGTGCACATCATATCTTTAGGCTGCTTGTACCAAATAAGGGTATGTGTCTTGTTCTTTAACTGTTTAATAATTAGAAAATGAATTCAAAACTGCTGGACCCTCAGAGCCTTGTTTAAAAAGTGAAATTGACAAGCCGGGCTCGGTGGCTCAGCCTGTAATTCCGTGCCTTTGGGAGGCTGAGGTGAGTGGATTGCCTGAGCCCGCGGGTTCGAGACCCGCCTGGGCAACTTGGCAAGACCTCATCTCTACAATAAATAAAAAAAAAAATTAGCCGGGCGTGGTAGCGCGCGCCTGTAGTTCCAGCTACTGGAAGGCTGAGGCGGAAGGATTGCCAGAGCCCAGCAGGTCGAGGCTGCCGTGGCTGGGAGTGGCCACTGCACTCCAGTCTGGGTGACAGAGTGAGACTCCAACTCAAAAAAACCCCAAAAAACAAAGGGGGTCATAGAACCCTCAAATAAGAGCAACCAAGTGGTGAGATTTAGCTTTCTGAAACCAGATGTACACAACTATTATAATGGAAGGCAGGATCAAAGTGGTGGCCAAGAAGGATTGATCTGCAAAATGTTACAGAAATAGTTAATCCAATCAGCACCTCCAAGGACAAAATAGATGGGTACCATTTGTTCTGATAGCCGGGAGGTTGAAAGCAGTCAGTTATAATCACTTGCCCAGTTCCTGGACCTGAGGCAGTTTTCAGACTTAGAATCTTTTAACTAAAGTGGAGGCTGGGTCTCCAGGAGAAAGGACCTTGTGTTAATAACATTATGGCCAACATAGATGGTAATGATTTCCATAGTCCTTGCCTAAAGGACTGGATGCCTATTTGCTCGAGTAACTATTTACTAGACACCTTTCTGGCAGCTTCTTGATCCAGAACATCAGCAATCTTGATTATAGTATACGAAATGTTACATAGAACTCAGGGCTTTTGGGAGCTTCTTTGGGTGGTGGAAGAATTAATGCCAAAGGATGTTGAATGAATTGCAAAAATTGTCCATTAATAAAAGGGAATGAATGTAAAAAAGAAAGTAGAAAAAAACACTGAATTATGCTGAGTCTAAACTAGGCTGGACCATTAGGGGGAAACAGTGAAATATAGCAAGTAACAACAAATTGTACTTAAAATATGTAATATTTCTCTGCTGTTTAGGGGCAAAGTATAATGGCATAAACTTCATTCTAAGAACATTTTCTTGATGTTAGGAGAAATTGTAGTAAGAGAGAATGTTTTAAAGATGGAGATAATTTAATGCAAGCATCTATGCATTTAATCAAAAGACTGATAGTTTTCAATGGAGTATGACTAGACTATGACATGCAGCCGGGAGTCATTCCTATTTGCCGCTGATTTTTATATCCAGTCTTGAGACGTGTTTTGTTAATTTAATTTGTATTGTCCTTCTGGTCTCCTTGACTGTCTCTGGGGTATTGAGGGAGCCGGGGAACATCATTCTGTAGGATTTGTATTCCAGAGCAGTTCTGTGAGACTCCAAGTTGAAGCAGCCTGGTGGGGAGTTAGTCCTGGGGACCTGTTGGGTCAGTTCTTTCTTCACAGCCTCTTGATGGCCTAGGGTTCTGGGGTGGCGCTGTATGTGGAAGGCGGGACAGGGACATTTTGGTGAATTCAGAGTTTGTCACACAAATAGAGAGAAAAATAAATTATATTTGAATTGTTAAATAAATGAATCCCCCTCCCTTTTTTAAACACATAAAATGGGCTTTTAAATGTATATGTACAAATCAGGGTCTCTTTAATGTTGTCTCTATTTATATTTTTATTTGTATGTTCATATTTCAGAACATGTATGTGTGTGTTTTCAAAAGTGAGAATATGATGGAGCAGCACTTTTGTAAATGCATGACTTTGAAATTTTAAAGAACTCAGAAGAAAACAAAGCGACTTAAAGCATTTGAAGAGTGACTAGTTCCTTCTCTGCCATGGACTAGCTGTTGACGTTGTGAACATTCCTTAATTCTCTGAGCCTGCGGTTCTTGTAAAGGACGAAGGACAGTCTCCCTTCTCTCAGCCCCTCCTTCACGGCAAAGCCCTCTATTCTCAGAATGATAAGTGCCAACTCTAAATATGTACAGGGGTGCCAAGCATATGCATACACATTTTTTTTTTTTTTTTTTTTTTTTGAGTTGGAGTCTCACTCTGTCACCCGGACTGGAGTGCAGCAGCCGCTCCCGGCCACCGCAGCCTCAACCCGCTGGGCTCCGGTGATCCTTCCTCCTCAGCCTTCCAAGTAGCTGGAACTACAGGCGCGCGCTACCACGCCCGGCTAATTTTTTTTTTTTGATTTATTGTAGAGCTGAGGTTTCACTTGCCCAGGCGGGTCTCGAACCCGCGGGTTCAGGCAATCCACTCACCTCAGCCTCCCAAAGGCGCAGGATTACAGGCTGAGCCACCGAGCCCGGCTAAGAGCTGTTTGTACAGATAAAATATGTATATGTATAGAAAAGCAAATTATACCTGAGATTGATATGTACTATGTTCTACTTTTCAAGATAATCAACAGAATGCTACACTTTGTGAACTGTTAAAGCCAGAAACTGGAGTGAACTTAGAAATCAAGAGATGTCTTGGGGTCAAGTTTGAACTTAAAAGTAAATATTTAATCACTTTTATCAAAATTTATTAGGGCCTCAATGTCTTGAAAACATGCTATACAAATAAAGAAAACAATCTTCAGGGAATTTAATTATGAGTCAGTGTTATGAACTTTGACATGCATATAATTTTTTGGAAGTAATGACATAGCATGAGCACTGGAAGGCCACAAATAACCTTCAAAACATTTATTAAAAGATTCCAGCTTTCTATGAGGTTGATTATAAGTAGTAAATGACCCAGCTTGAGTTTACTTTTGCTTTAGGAAAATTTATTGAACATGTAATATGTTTAACATCATGCCAGGTCTCTTAGAAAATACAAAGTAATATTAAGATATGGTACATCTCTTTAAGAGAATTAGACAATCTTTAGGGAAGTGTAATATAAGCACATGAAACGTAATGATAACAGTACAATATCAAATTATGAAAAATATGAATGCTACATGGACAATTCATATGTATATTTTCAAGACTTCTTGACAGAATCAGAGAACTTGGGTTGATGTCTAGGTTGCAATTTACTAGCTGTGTGACCCTCACCTCTTTAAGCCAAAGTTTTCCCATTTGTAAATTGGGTGTCGACTCAACTATCTCATATGACTGTTGCAAGGATCAAATGAGACAGAGCGTTTAAAAGCGTTTTACTGCTTTATGATAGAGATGACACAAATTACTGGAGGGACAGAGAGAAGATGTAACATTTATGGAGCTGCACTTGAGGGTAGGAACCATGGCTTAATTGACTTTGTGTCCCAGTGTCTGGCACAGTGCCTGGCTCTGAGAGAGGCGCCATAAATGCTTGTAAATCCATACATGCCAGGTACTGTGGTAAGTCCTTGACATATGTTATCCTCGAGATCTTCACAAAAATTTTCTATGGTAGATATATTGCCTCCATTCCACAGATGAGGAAACAGAAGTTCAGAGATTTTAAGCAACTCCCAACCCAAGTTGATAGAAAGTGGAAGAGTCTAGATAGGAAGTTAAATCTGTCTGGCACCAGACCCCAGACTCTATTCATTACATTATGTGGGTTCTCAAATGTAAGGAAATTATCATTATTCCGGAAGAATAGTGTGGCCAAAATGAAAAGCAAAGGCCTTGGGTAATTCACCAGTTGCCCAGGCAGTTCCTGGGCTGGCTTTCAGATAAGTAGGAGAACACTTTCCTGAGCTGCCTGACACATTTAACATGGCCTTTTGTTAAACTGTCAGTTCTGATTTCTGCCCTTGGAAGTAAAATGCACAATAGTGAAAAATACCATATAATATACCATAACCTAGACTTGTCATAGGGACAGAAGAGAAATGAAAGGCAGTGAGGAACTCACAGATAATGAAGTGGTTAACCAGTGACTTGAATTAAGGTTATTATAGCCACTAGCAATCTCCCCCACCCTCTGTCTCTGTCTCTCTTTCTCTTTGTCTCTTACTGTCTTAACGCTTAGGCCTAGAGCTGTCAAGGCCTAGAATTTTCACTCTCTTCCATACTAAGGGTGATAATAAAGGAGATTAATTTCACTGCTGAACAATATATTTCATGTTCTTCTTTGCTTGTCTGCTCTGAATACCCCTATAGCCTCATTGTCATAGTTGATTTTATTGGAGTGAAGTTTTGCAGTCACCCCCAGTTTCTAATGAGCAATCCTAAAATGGCCTCTGATGACACAGTAATGTTAAAACTCCAGTCTCCGCATCGGGAGGCAGAATACAGAGGTTGATATCATACTGTCCAATCCTATACTATTTTCCCCTCAGTTTATCTCCAAAGAACACAAGAGGAGCAGTAAATACAAAGGTTTCAACAGAGGTAAATACATTTTAAAAATTTGGATCCATTTAAAGAATTTGGGTAAACTATAGTACATGGTAGATCAGAACAGCAGAGACAGGAGCTACACTTAAGATAAATCCAGGGAGCACCTTCAATTCAGGCAGTAACAGTGTGCGGTTTCTCAGGTACTTTGCTAACATACCTGAGATGATACCTGGTGGGGAGATACTTTCCACACTCCTTCCTGACCTGTGGTGAGTCTGCCGGATTGAATTGTGTGAAGTTGTCAAAGGTTGCTCTGCTCTCCAGCACTTGGCACCAGCTCCGCTGAAATGTGATGCCATTGGTTTTCAGTAAAGGTTCCTTTCTGCAGGGCTGCAAACACAGATCAGCTGCTACTGTGTGTACACAACCAGGGAGCAAATCAACCAGCACATTTAAAGCAGCCTTTTTAACCCTGAGACTTTCCAAGATCTCCTCTTCACACAGGAAGTTTCCTTCTCTGTTGTCAGATTTAGCACTGTGCTCTTGTCATCAGATCCGAGCTAGGCTCCCTGCTGCACAGTAGAGAGGCTTCCTTAAGACATTTGTCCTTGAAACTGCACCAAACTCTTGGAAGAACCCAGAACGTGTAAGTATGTATGATTTAGGCAGCAATGGGATAGGGCAAAGCTGCAATCAACCATTATACAATATCCGATTAGCAGTGCAGGAGGGATTTTTCCGACGTTATGTTACATTCATTTTCAATTCGTTCTGAGGAAACAAATCAATTCTAGCTTCTGATACAGTGACTTTGCAGTAGATGGGGTTGTAATATGTTAGCTTTAACTATTTGCTGTTCTCATTTAGCATTTAGATGTGACTTGCGGGACAATTATTGTGGGCATTAAACTATAAAACTTCTCAATTTTTATTAGGAATTATAATTGTTGGTCATGTCCATCTTGAGAAACAAGTTAGCTTTGGGGAAACGTTTTTAAAGAATTAACCACATAAATTCATGGACAATGGAATGAATTTGTACCGTTCTTGCTCTCAATAAAACATATTAGTTTGCAGTTTTAATTTACTCGTAAAGAACATTCCACTGAGGTTTTGTCTTAATTGATTCCTACCCAGTGCTGTCTGTTTGGTGTTTTACTGTCTTGTATGTATCTGTTTAAGTTACTTTGCTAGGACTGCAGTCTGGTTAAACCTGTATTTAGCCACTGTTTAGATTCTCAGGACATTCAGGTAAGAAATGCTCACAGAATTTTGGAAAGTGGTGGATTTGTTTTCAAGGGTGGTCGTATTATCCTTGAAAGCTTTTTAGATGCACAACATGAATGGCTGTCAGATGTAGACCACAGGCTGAACACTCTGAGGCTCTAAGTCAAATCTCAGCTTGTCTACTTTTGTAACTCCAACCAATAAAAGCCCATGCCCCCTTCCTATCAATTTTTAATATGCAACAATACTTATGTTTATAAGATTAATTTCTCTCAGATTAGTCTGATTGATAGCTGGATTGTGGTTTCTTAAGAGCTTGCTCCCTGAAACCCACAGCAGAGCTGCATTCCATTTAACTAGTGAATGTAAAAACGGGTAACCATGGATTCAGCCACCACTAACTGCCAGTGCAATGACTTGTTGTAAACAATACAAATGAGCCAGGAGAGCAGAGGCAACCAGACATGAAATGATTTTAATAGAAATTACGGTAAAAGGTCATGTGATTTGGTATCAGCTTCTGTTCAGTTTTAAAGGGAAAGTCTTTCTTTTCTCCCCCCTCATCCCCCTTACTTATTTCCAACCAACCCAAATAGATATCTCTACAAACTTGGCAGGTCCCACTCTGTGCTTCCATGGAGAAGGGTGGCCAGTGTGATTCTGGGCAAAGTGTGGTGACTTGTGGATTTTCACTGGTAAGTGTCTTTATTTTAGAAACAAAGAGGAATTCTGTATTTCAGGGCTTCCTTTATGGAAGGTCATGTTAATTGCTAGAAGTTTGCAAGCCTTGACATAAGAGGAATAGGTCATTTCGTTTCTCAGCTTTTAAATAGTAACTGTCTTTTTTCTCTCTTCCTAAGTCTCTGGATTAATTGGTAACCTCGGTCTTTCTGAAAAGTGCTATTTGCTTTGAGAACAACTTCTGCAATGTGGTAATAAGCACATGCAGATCCTGTGAGAAGTGTTGTGTCTAACCTCAGGGTTTTCATCCACCCAGACCTTTACTGAGTTCTACAAGGACTAGGTTTTACAATCCTATTTGCATTTCTCTGGTAGATGTGGTTTCTGTATGTGAAAATGATTGTACTCATATATTTGCCTTCAACCAAGAAAAATGAGCAAATTGTACCTGTATTAAGCCCTGACCTCATGGTTTGTTTGGTATACTGTTATCAGCCATGCTTATTAAAAGGAAATGAAAAAAGAAATTGTAATAGTCAGAGTTGGGGGGCATGTTGGGGGAGAAGAGCGCTTAGAAGCAAAGCTGTGTCTTTATCCAGATTTGGAGGGTGAATCTAGTTGGTACACAGTGTGCAGGAACAAAGATGCACAGGGTCACACTCTCAAGCAACCACAGGCACTGTCAGCAAAGGACTCTGTCCAGGTGTGTTGAGTCTCAAGGTGAAACAGACCTAAGCTGGTTTCTTGAACCACACCTCCTTCCACACACACACAGATGGTATAAATAATTGTACCATCTTGGAACAAAAGATAGTGTATTTGTACTTTAACTCCTTTTGACATATAGATTCTTCTGAAAAGTTGCATGATAGCACATATATAGATATCATACTAAATGATAGAATTTTAGGTAGGTATTTTTCTATTAAAACTTCTACCATGATAGAGCCAATCAGCATATGAAAAAGTTTGAGGGTTATAATTTAGAAGTTAAGTAAAATATAAAAGCATCAACTCCCTGTACTTATACTCAAGAATTTATCTGGCGAAATCTTTGTTTAGAACTGTGAGCGCCAAATGTTAACATAGTACTTATATTTAAGCTTTTTTCCCCTTTTTTAAAAAATCAATTTTTTTAGGATGTTGGAGAGTCTTACTGCAGGTTTAGACTGAAAAATTCTTCAGAACGTCATGGTTAATACTGTGGTCTCATGGTTTGTTTGCTATTCTAATATTAGCTATGCCTATCAATAAGAGATAAAAGTAGTAACTCCAATAATTAGTTTTGGGGAAAAAAGGAGCAATTTGAAGCAGATGTAGGAACCCCAAAGTCAAGTGAGATTTGGGGTAAATTATAATAAAAATACACTGTTTTTGCTTTTCCTCTCTTTGATTCTTCAAACTGAAAAATAGGACAAGAAGTATCAGGTATGGGTGGTTAGGAGGACAATCTTTGGAGTCAGACATAGGTTAGAGTCTTTGCTCTGGACTTAACTATGTTTAAGATTTTAGACAGAGTGGCTTTCACCTATCTGACTTTCCACATCCTCATCTGTAGGGTGAGGATGATAACCAACAAGTGGTTGAAAGAGGTCCATGAGATACTGTATAGAAAATATTTAGCATGGTTTCTGGTTACTATAGTAAGTGTTGAGTAAACAACGGATGGTTTCATCCCTTGACCCTTGAACAACACGGGTACGAACTGCACAGGTCCATTTAAATGTAGGTATTTTTTCAATCTAATGCAGATCAGAAATATAGTATTACCCTGACTGGAAACCCATTTATAAGGAGGGCTGACTTTTTGTATATGTGGGTTCCACAAGACTTCTGACTGTGGGACTTGAGTATGTGCAGATTTTGGTATAAGTGGAGATCCTGGAACCAATCCCTTGCATACACTGAGGTACGACTGTATTTTTGATTGAGGAAAAATACAATTAAGTAGAATCTTGCTTTGTGTGCTGGGCAGAGAACGATAATATTCACATCATAGTTTGGTCCTATTATAGTGACAGTTGTACCCTCGGGTAACTTGTCATCATTTGGATGATGGTAATTCATTTTGGAGCATAGTATAATGTTTTATATAATGTTTTCATTGAAAAAAATGTTATGTGTTTTTGTTTTCATGCAAATTACTTAGGAAAAATAAGATTTTTTTTGTATTTAGGATTTCTAATACTGTGAATGTTGAGGATATATGCACATTTTGTTTATGATCCTATTGCTAGAGTTAAGGGCAGAAGGACACTGAAAGGTATAAGACATTCACAATTACATCAATCCTAAAAGCTTAAAAGTAGTGGCCACAAATATAATTATATATACTAAAGAGCAGTAATAATTAATAGGCAAGTAAGCATGGAGGTTATATGCTATCAAAGAGACATTTCTTGGGAATATTGTCTGCATGTCCACTGTGACCTTTGACCTTCTTGAAATCTAAGGGTTTCTTTCATTCCTTCATTCTTCTCCCCTACTCTCTGTGCCTCCCTGCCTCTTCTATCTTCGCCTTTTCCTCCTTCCCTCCCTCTTTCCTATTTCTCTTTCTTCCTTCTTTCCAGCTCTTATATAGTCTCCTAGTTACATAGCATTTCTTTTTTCTTTGTGAATCAGAGGGCTCAGGGAAGGGAAAAAGAGGGACAGGAGACCCATAGTCTTTTGATGCCAGCCCTGGTTTTATAAATGGAAACTTTAAGAGGAGTCAGAAAAATTCGTTTTTCTTTCTCCTGCTATTGAACTGGAGAGCCACATCTGAAGTGACCTGCAGACCCCAGGGAAGCCTTGCTCAGTAACTATTTGTTGATTCATTGATTAAACGGCATGGAGAGAAGGGGCATCAAGCACGGAGATTCCTTTAGTAGTGAAAGCTTTGAAACCCCAAGCTGCAATGTGCAGTAGGATGGCTTCTCTGTGACCTTCCAACAACTAATCTCCTTTAAGAACTGAATCAAAGCAGTTAAGGGATTCTGTCAGATGGATTTCGCCCACAGTTGGGTTTTTGGCAGTTGCATGTAGAAGGCTATACATTCTTCACAAGGATATAATTTTTTTTTTTCCAGAAAGGAATGAAGACAAGGTGCCAGCAGAGATCTCTAGAGAGAGACTCTTGTTTACCCATGGTACTGTTCAGTCTGGGACAGCTGCAAGGTGGATGACTTTCTCACACTTCTCAGCCAACCTTCTCTTACCCACCCTTTCTGATGGTCCAGTCAACAAGTGCACCAGTGCAGTGGGCTTTTCTCCATAATCTTCTTTTCCAAGGTCAGGGAAAAAGCCTGTGACTAGAATTGGTATTATATAAATGATAGTGGGCATCTTTTGTGTATTTCTAGGGAAATTATAGCGTATAGAAAGAGTGGAAACTATTCATTTTAATAGATAAACAAGTTGCCCAAAGTCACACCACCTATGACCTATAGAACCAGAGATAGAACTTTTTTGAAACGTTCTGCCTTCTTGTGAATAGTCTCCAAAGACAGAGCTTATGTCATAGGAGATTTTTAAAAATCCAGTTTAGGAAATGCCAAGATTATCCTAAAGGGATTCTTCAAAAAATCATATAAAAATCTGGTTCAAATCCTGAAGGCATAATTTTGAAACTCTGTGATCTTTGGGAAAGATACTTAACCATTCTGAGTTGTGGTTTCCTTTGTTGTAAAATTGGAATTATGTAATTATAATGCCTATATTTTAGTTTTTTTGTGAGGATTAAATGAGATTATATAAGTAAAGTGCCTAGTCCAGTGCTTGACACAAGCTAGACACCAGTAATGTTATTACCATTTTTCTTCCTTTTTTGAGATCAGTGGTGTATGATAGAATCATGAGGAAAATCTTATGTCTGCATCTGAAGTGGTATAGCTCTATGTTTTCAGTGTTTTCTTCTGCTATAACACATACAGAACACCTATGTGAAGAATTCTCACATGGCCTAGAGTGATCAGTAAATTGTAATACGATGGTAGTGATGATAACTGTGGTGGTGATGACAGATGCTGATGCTGATGCAGATAGGTGATGTATAAATACCACAAATGAGCCCATGGCTATAGCAATTCCAGCACTTTAGTTTGGATTGCCCTGATTTCTTTCCTACATTAGAGAGGAAATCAGAATGTTAGTGAGCAAGAATAACTACATTATAAGTACAACTGCACTCATTTAAATTAAAAAGAAAATAATCAGCAGACTCCAGTACTTTATTACTGGTAATGGATTACTGGCAACATACTAGTTGGTCTAGAAGATGCCATCTTCCTGGAAGAAGACAGCTTTGGAAAATGCTTTACATCACAACTCTGGAACTGACTTCACAGGTTTGAATTCAGGCTCATCTACCTGTGATGACCTGGGAAGTAACTGAACCATTCTAAGTCTCTATTCCCTCATTGAACTGTAATAATAACCTATTTTATACAATTGTTGTGGGATGACATGAGTTGACACATGAAGAGTTTAAAAAAAAAATGTCTGCGTGCACAGTAAGTGCTTAGAGAGAATTAGAAATTATTAGAGGTTTTTGTCTCCAAGCTATTAGATGGAGCAGCATCCTATGTTCAGTTCTCTCCCTAAATTGTCAGTGTGAAAGTTAGTCATGGTGTCATTAATACATAAAACTGCCGGGCTCGGTGGCTCAGCCTGTAATCCCACGCTTTGGGAGGCTAAGGTGAGTGAATTGCCTGAGCCCGCGGGTTCGAGACCCACCTGGGTAACTTGGTGAGACCTCATCTCTACAATAAATCGAAAAAATTAGCCGGGCGTGGTAGTGTGAGCCTGTAGTTCCAGTTACTTGGAAGGCTGAGGCGGAAGGATCGCCGGAGCCCAGCAGGTCGAGGCTGCGGTGGCTGGGAGCGGTCACTGCACTGCAGTCTGGGCAACTGAGTGAGACTCCAACTCAAAAAAAAAAAATACATAAAACTGATTTTTAGTTTTAACATAATAATAGGTTTTCTTTATTGTGCACTTGTGTTAACCAGGTATTATGCCATGTGTTTTATGTGGTATCTTAATTGATCTAATTCTCTCATTACTCTTTTGAGATAGATATTGTTGTCCCATCTTATAAATGAGAAAATCGAGCCCCAAAGAGGTGATAGAACTTGCCCAAGTCCACAAAGCTAATGAGTGTCAGAGCCAAGCCTCAAGTTTATAACCTTTTCTTCTTACATATACATAGTTTTATTAAGTTTATGAAGGCATATTTTTTTAAGGTGAAAGAGAGACCCAAGAATTATGAACTGGGTTTATTCTAGGGCATTCAAAAGACTCAAACCAGAAACATTTAAGTTAAAATAAAAAGCAACTTAATTTTGTTATTCAGTAATCACAGAAAATATCATAGAACTATAATTTAGTTTTGTCTTATGGAAAAGAGACAGAGGTGGAAAAGATAATAAATAGGGAGGAGAAAGAGGATAAAGAAGAGGGGAAAGTGGAAGAAAGAGAGATGATAGAAGCACAAGTAGATGTCCCTCATTTAACACTCTAGCAATCCTGGAAGTAGACGGTCTAGGATGATTATCCCTGTTTTAGACATTAATTTGTCCAAGGTAACAGAACTAGACATAATCGATTTGAGATTTACACTATGATATTTTACCTTGAAATCCAGTATATTCTTCTCCTATGTTATGCTACCTTTTGAGGCATAGAGGTTCATGTAAAATATAGACACAGACAAGGAAACATGGAAAGAAAGAATTACAGGTACACTGAGGTGAGGATAGATGATGTTAAAGGCATCTTTTTTGTCTTTTCAGATTTTAGCATTGAGAAATTTCTTAAATCCTATTGTACTTCTGCAAATACAGATGTTATATTAATGTATATTAAGAGACTAGTTGTTTATTTAATGTTTCTATTTAAAATTAGCTTTTACTTCTCATTTAACTGATTTTTTAAAATCTCGTGAGCTAAATAAGTCCCTTCTCCCCCCCCCCCCAACTTTACAGAAACTGGGTTTTGGAGTTTCCTTAAGATCATAGCAATTTATGGCAGATATGAAGGCTATTCTCTGAATTTTGACTCCCCCAGAGAAATATTTTTCTTTGTATTATGGTAATCTCTTCTAATTTTAATCAATTTCTAAGAACTTGGGGACACATGGATGGAGAGTCACACCTGTGGACATAATGAGAACTTTTCTGGGAAATTGGAACCTGGTGACCTTCTTAAGGAAAAGGTAAAAAACCATTACTTTTCCTTCCCTTCAATTCCTCCTCTCACTTTCAGCATAAAACACTTCCATCCCTAACTTCAACCTCTCCCCTCCACCTCCAGCATTTAAAAAGAATAATTGGGCAGCTCCCAGTTTTTTCTCCCAAGAAAGATCTTGGGGCCTTTGACTAGTGACTTAACTTCAGGGATTATACTCAAACTGACTTAAGAAGATGGTCTGACCTTGACATTAACCTTGGAAATTACAAGGATTTCCCATTTCCCTCTTTTCACTCTGCCTTGTACTACATCTTGTTTTCACACAACAGTTTAGCACCTCCCTTCTTTTCCAAAACCTGTATCTTCAAAATAAACATGCAGAGCCAGAAGTACCTCTCAGAAAGGAATCCCATCTGTTCTACAAATAGAATGCCAGTAGAACATCATCTAATCTTTAAGGAATGATATAAGAGCTGTGCTTTGTCATCATCTGATCTTTAAGGAATGAGGTAAGGGCTATGCTTTACAACCTTTTTTTTTTTTTTTTTTTTTTCTCTTCCTAGAATCCAGACTGGGCCCTGGAGAGAATACTGTGCCTTCTTGTGCTTTAACTTTCTGGGGTCCACTAGACATGCTGGTTCCTTCCCCAGAGTTGCCTGTTGTTTTCATGATCTGGCTGACTGGCGCTTTGTTTGTAGAGCAGATGGAATTCCCTTCTGAGAAGTACTTCTGGCTTTGCCTGTTCATTTTGAAGATATAGGTTTTGGTACGTATAGAGGACCAGGAAAAGAGGGGAAGAGCTAAACTGTTGTGTAAGAAGCGAGATGTAGTACAAGGCAGAGTGGAAAGAGGGAAATGGGAAATCCTTGTAATTTCCAAGGTTAATGTCAAGGTCAGACCATCTTCTTAAGTCAGTTTGAGTGTAATCCCTGAAGTTAAGCCACTAGTCAAAGGTCCCAAGATCTTTCTTGGGGGAAAAAACTGGGAACTGCCCAATTACTTTTAAATACTGGAGATGGAGGGGAGAGGTTGAAGTTAGGGATGGGAGTGTTTTATGCTGGAAGTGAGAGGAGGAATTGAAAGGAAGGAAAAGTGATGGCTTTTTACTTTTTCCTTAAGAAGGTCACATGACCTACTTTGAACACAGCTGCCTGAGAATAATGTGCTTGTTGATTAAATAATAGTTTTCTTACTGCTTCCACTGAAATAACATACAAAATGACTCCTATGGCTTTCTAAGTGTATTTCTTCTAATAATACATGATATTTGTGTAGTGGAAGTTTATGAAGGCACAAATTATCATCTCCCTTTTATAGCTGAGTTAACTTAGCAAGATTAAGTGGCTTGTTCAGAGTGATACAGTTTTTTGTTTTGTTGTTGTTGTTGTTGTTGTTTTTAAGAAAGCAGAAGACCAGAAATTGAGTCTTCTGACATCCACACTCAGGTTGATTGCATCTCTTGGAGATTCCAGTCTTGGAATAGGGTTGGTGCAGGATAGTACTGGAGATCGTGAAGAAAGGAAGGGGAGAAAACAGCTATGGGAATGTTAGAAGAAAAGACTTGTAATGCCCATTTGTGTACTGAGTGTGTTATCCATGGCTTCCAGATGGTGCAAAGATTCTGACTTTGTCCTCAGTTGAAATATGAAGGAAAGGAAACAGAGAAACAGGCAGTGTCCCATGAAGGCTCATACAGGATGCAGACCACTTCCCCTGCCTCCTCACCCCAGGCCTCTGGCTTCCCTCTCTCTCTAAGGTCACACAATAGAGTGGAAACAATTCCTGCTTCTCAGAAGATGGAATTAAGGTAGCTCTATGCAAAGTAGAAATGACCTTGTAACTTGCAAGCCTAGAGCCTGTGTTTGCATGTGGTCCCACCCACTTTACCATGTAAAAGGAGAGTAATCCTTGTCAGTAATATCATCTTAGAAAGAGAAGGGACACTAAATGATATCCAGTGTGTGCTTAGAGGGTGCAACATTCCTTCATCAAAGCAACTAATACTCTTAGGGGAAAACACATTGTCCAGTACTTAGGTAAATTATGGGTGTTGGGTTTTTTTCTCCTTTGACACGAGACTTTATTAGTCATGTGGATATCAGAAGGTGAACTGAATGTGTGTTCTCTCTCTTATGAGCTATGAGGTAAATAAAATCCTAATATGTCTCTGTATATCAGGGTGAATGTCTTAGTCTGGCTTAATTCTGAGACTATGACAAAAAAATTAGGTTTTTGGATAATTGGCTCTGAAATCTTCAATTTGATCTGGCATTTGTCAGCATTTACCCATAGATTCCTAGTAGAAAGTCCTTTCAAGCTATCCCTAATTTTTCAAAAATATCGTATGTTACTGGAAGTCTGAACAAACTGGTGTCTTATAGATGTCAACTCTTTGCCTTCAAACCATCATTAACCAGTAGCAGATAATATTTCAGCATTACTTTTAGAATGTCAAACTATAAGTTATCATATGTATAATGAATACATTTAGTTAAAGGTTACATACTTATAAGCAAATGAGTCTTTGTTATACCTTAATATTGTTTGTTTGTGCATTAGAGGTTTACTCTGTATTTCTAGCCATTGGATTATTTAATAATCAATTTAATTTTAGTAAAGTTTCACTTTAGTACTCCTAGAAATTAGAGGAAAATATTGCCTACATTCATTTGCTGTGTTGCACAGACACAGTACACAGCAAAGGTAAAAGATAAAGGATCAATTCTTATGGATCTCATAGTTCCAAGCTTTTAAGGCTGTATTATAGAAACTTTGTAATTATTGTGGGTAATCTTGCAGAAAATTAAATGTTGAGTTTGCATATGTGAACAAGTTTGGACTATTTTGCTCACCATAGCTTGTTAGTGCTAAGTATCTCACTGTTCCTGTTAGGTTTTGGTTTTCACTTTACTGAGAGTAAAATGGTATTTGTGGCTTAAGTGAAATCCTCAGTGGGGGCATACCATCTCACATTTGAGGGATATTTTAGAGAACTTATGTCTGTAGTTCATTTGTCTGTTTCAAAATGACTCGAAGTAGTGGGTTCTCAGCAAGGAGCGATTCGCCTCTCAAGGAATATTTGGCAGTGTTGGGAGACATTTTGGATTATTGACTGGGAAGAGGGTGTTATTGGCATCTAGTGATTAGAGCCTTGGAATGCTGCTGGACATCATACAACCTACAGAGCATTCCTACACATAATGAAGAATTGCTTGGTCCCAAATGTCAGTAGTGTCAAGAATGAGAAGCCCTGCTCTAGACACTTGCAAAGTTTAAAAGGCAAGAGGGAAAGTAGGCAGCTTTAATATTTTCACATTTTTAAAAATGGCTGATTTTACAAATTTCCCCATGAGATATAGAAAAAAGACAAAGACTACAAACAAGTCACATATTCACTTTAAAAAATATTTGGAATGTGTGTCATGGCTAATTGAAACATGTGTAACACCATCACAACAATATCCATAGCTACGACTTATAGAGAGCTTACTAAATGTACCAGACACTGTTCAAAGTGTCTGCGCACATATTAATTCAGTTAACCCTCAAAGCCACTCCATTGGGGAAGTGCGATGAATGGGCCCTCCAATCCTGGAGTCTATAGGAACATGAGAGCTCCTGGTAGGAAGTGTAAGGAACAGGACAATGACAAGAAAATATTTGGAAATAAGGAAGCTTTATTTTTCTAAATGCCCCTGGTGGCTCAAACTTTTATTCTATAGTATTATTATTGCAAAAGTGCTTCTCTGAGAAATTAGGACTGCCATCATAAAGCAGGTTTATATTTGCTTCTAGAGGGAGAAAAAGAAAAAGATTGTGTAACACTCTCCTTGCCAGTTCTGCACCTGGCCCCGTGTACTTATGTCTTTTCCTCTCCAATAGCCGTTCTTGACTTAACTGGTCTTCAGGTTCTGTGTAAATGACAGAGCATAAGTATCCATTGCAGCTCAGCTTTGTAAACACAAAGTGGTTTCTCCTACCTGTGGCTGTCACCTTTGCTTGTCTGTCCTCTGAGAGTGTTCAGCGGGGAGATGAGGCTATCCTTTAACATGTCATCATCAGGGTGGGTTTGATCTACTAGCACCTCCTGTTTGAAAGAGAAAGAGGTAAAATTTCTCAAAGCAAGCCTCATGGGAGATCCTCCAATTTCCCCTGGAATTTCCCCTGGAAATGCCACATCGAAAGTCATATTCCCAGTGGGGATTTCTGTGAGAACTGGAAAGTTAGCTAGATTTGCTGCTTTCACACCTACTGAGGGTTTTGAGTCTAGGGAATTAAGTTTGTCATAGCTAGACATTTTACCTTTGCCAAAACCAGTCTGTTGTATTAAACCTAAGTTGCCATCAAAAACTGGAAAGGAAAACATCACAAATCACTAGGAATATATCAGCATTCTGAGCAGCAGAATTTATGAGGCACTAATGGATATCCCAGGCTATTTATCTTTCTAGTAGCAGTTGAAACACCTCTGCCTTTTCCTTGATATAAAAGGGCTTCCTGGCAAGGAGCTATAGAGTCCTCAAGCCTTGTACTTGGGTTGGGGAAATGTGACATTCTAGGCCTTGTTTTATTTTGTTTTCCAGATGGGGGATGGGGAGACGTTAATTTCCTTCTCTTTTCTCTTTTTTTGGTCTCTTTTCATTCCTTGTTAAAAACCCAAAGTAAAACACAGTAAGGTTATATTCAGGTTTGGGGAATCTGTACAGAGTCTGACCTAATCCAGGTAGGGTAGAGAGTGGAATAGAAAGAGGCCTATTTCATATGTTCTTTATCTCCTTCTGATTTAAAGGACAGTCATTCATGTGTTCATAGCAGGCTTCTCTGTGCCTAAGGCTGATCTCTATGATAGTTTATTTCATTCATCAAGTTCTAATAAAATTGGTAAGAAATGCCCATACTTTGGACACCTTCTGATATTTTGCACATATTTCTCAATCTCCTGGCTTTATTCACTCTTGTCTTCTGTGGAGGAACGACCCAAAATGTAGGTGAATTATACCATATCAGAAAGGACTACAGCTCCTTTGAGTCTTCTTCACATGGTAGTCTGTGGTTCCATTTGATAGGGGCAGATCTGGGTTCTGTATCAGACTTTGCCACTTATTAGCTTGTGATCAAATTACTTGGGCTAACATCAAATTACTTGGACTAACATCATTTAACCTCAGTTTCCATGCTTGTAAAAGGAATAAAATTCGATCTATCAATCATGTATCTATCTATCCATCCATCTATTTTATGAAGATTAAATTATGTAAAACATACAAAGACAAAAAGTGTTTAGTGGTTGTTTCTGGGTAATAGGTACATACTACTGGAATCCTGAGAAACTTGACCCAGTTCTTACCTTTCTAAAATATGTAGTCTGAGGACTACAAACTTAGAATCACCTTTGTACTCAATAAAATGCACATTTATTCCATTTCTCCTCTACAAAGCTTTGAATAAGACTCTCTAGAGGGTGGGATCCAGTAACTGGTATTTTTAGAAATGCCTCTTGTGACTCTGATGCACTCCAGAGTTTGAAGATGGCTGCTTCAGCTGGTCTCTCTTCCCACCATGTGATGCAGCAGGATGGCTCAGTCTGGAGAATTTTAGCTACTCTGGTTGGTAGTTCTTCCCACCCTGGTCTTTGAGCTGAATGACTCACCATCTCAGTTTATATGCAGCCCTTTTTATGGTCGGCCCAAGATGGTTGGGTAACCTAAATGATGTGATAATGAGGATGGACTAAAGGTCACAAGATTGTTAACATGTGTGAGCAGATTGTAGGCTTAGCCTATCAGGTGAGGGAAAGGTTAGTGCCCCAACTGTATCCACACTTCAAAGCAAGTAGCAAGTTTGCTGCACTAACTTAATTATCTGTGCTATTGATATCTTTGAGGAACATATCTACACCCAAGATACAGTTACTTCACCATAGAAGATAGCAGGAGGTGGCTCGTTTAGTTGCCAACTTCCTAAAATGCTTTTAGAGTCAGCTGGGTCGCTTAGTCCTCTCTTGCTCTTGGATTAAATATAAAAATAACTATGTAAAGCATATCAGTCCTCTTTTCCCTGTCTGCTGAAACTGCAATCTCCTATGCTTTTTCTAGAACCCATTAAATAGGGAGGAGGAAAGGAGTAACAATATATAAAACCCCAAAGCCCCAGATCAGATATTCTCCCAGAACAGATCCTGCTGTTAGATCTCAACGGAGGTAGGAAATAGCTGGTCACGTAGGTCCATCCCAGAGTTCCTTTTTGATTATTTAAAGGTTGATTAAGTACATGCACCTTATCCTTGTTCTCATGGTTCTTCCTTCTTTCTATAGCCATATTAGTTTTATTGGCATCTCCACCAGAAGCCTGGAGGGGAAAGAAATATAAGCCAAACCAGGTGATGTTTTCATTTCTCAGCCATAAAAGTGTTTGATGTTAAGAAACATTTGAAACTATAGACTGAAGGGAGGTATTCGTCTCTACCTGGTTCTCACTGATCCAAACCGGCCTTGTTCCTGTTACCACAAAAACAGCGCCAGTTGCAGAAGCTTTCGAAAGAGGACTTCAATCTCTGACACTCCCCTTTGGTTTTAGCTCTTGAGAACAGATTTTTCTCTGTCAGGTGTTGCTTTAATTTTTTTACCACCTCACAAGGAGTATTTTTGTGTTAGTGCACCTGAGTGGTGGGCATTATTTTAGAGAAGCTGATTCTGTTGACTTTTCTGGAAGTGGTGTGATCTCAAATGTAAAGAGACAGGATTACCCAAACCCCTCACTGCACTGAAATTGAATACAGTGCCCTGTTCTTTGACACCAAAATGTGGCCTGCTGTTGTAAAGCTAGGATGTTTAATAGGCAGAGGCCAGGGGAGAAGTGTTCAGCTTTTCATCCTTCTCACTCTTGTAAAGTCTCTCACACAGTATGCCATTGCTTTCAAAACATGGTCATTTTCATGATAAAAATGCTGCGGAGAGAGTGCCGGAGCGTCACGCAAAACCAGCTGCGGCATCCTGCATGACATTCCAAATATTAATACAAATAGAATTAATTCACACGCCAGGGGTGTCTCGGGAATCCATTTTAAGTTGGCACTTAACTTGGGCTTGAGATTTCCCTGTGACTGCCCATGTTGAAAAATGTTTGCTAAACAAGGTAGTGCTGGGCCGCCCTCAATCTATAAGTTCACTCAAACTAATACATTAACTAATGCTTGATTTTAACTATAAACAAACATAGGTTAAAAACATAGATGGCTGTTTCCTCTTGCTGGTTAGCAGTGAGGTTGTTGCAGATGCTATACCTGGCATAACACCCTGAATTTACCTTACCGTTTTTATTTTGGGGAAAGCACAAAGATGATATGCTTATTATTAGTGGATTGTTTAATTGTATCATTCCGTAGTTCATGAAAGACTTACTGTAGGTTTTTAAATATATCTGATATGTAGATACTGTGAAGAGGAGTCTGATTCCTCGTATTTTGCATTAAATTTAGATTGCAGCAATTCATAGGCTGAAAGAAAGTGAGACATTGTGTGTCTTTCTAGTTCTCCCAGCCTTGTCTTTATATTTCTGCACAGTGAATTTAATAAAGAAACTATCTTAGAGTAATAATTCCTACAAGCCCTGGACATTCCTTTGGGGGAAAAGAACTGACCTTTTCCTGTTTTTAATAAAACCTCTGTGAATTTGGGCCTGCCTCTTCTACAGTCCAGTGCAACTGTCTTTTTATACCATATTTAAGAGTGGGAGGTCTATCTATTTCCTTTGAATTGGAAGCGTGGACACAGTCCTGGGAAAGATGGCTCTGGTGAGGTTTGCATTACTCATGCCTGTGAAATTTAGTACTTATTGGCATGCATTTAGCTACTTTGATATATATTTTCTGTCATTTGGGGGGTTATATTTTGTTATTTATTTGTGGTTTTATACCCCACCTATTTCTAAAAGAACTGGGAAGTAGAGGTTTTGTAATATGAAGTTGAATTATGCTCTGGTGATTGGCAGGCCATTTTATCCTAACTGTGGCACTGGCAATTTTAAAAGCTTCATTTTCATCTTTGTCTAGAACAGGGAACATTTTACACATTGTTAACTCCTGAAAATCCCACTGGATGGATAATTTGGAATGGAAGAACTCAAGACCTTTTTGGGGGAAAAGAAGAATAAATCCACAAGATCGCTTATGATTATTCCTTAAGATCACTAAAAATATTTAGCATATTAAATATAAAAAGAAACCTATGAAGGTTTTATATATTTTAAATTAGAATAATGGGTATAAAGTAATCATTTCTAAGGAATATCTTCTCCACAGTCTCAAGAAGATTCCTGTACATTTGTTTTGAGTGTTCAGACATCAGGCATACTCAGAGGCATTTATTCCCTTGTGCTTCTATTTTTCTATCTTATGTTCAATGTCGCTTTGATTTTATAACCCAAAGTTGACTCTTTTCTTCTGGATCCCAGCATATTCCCTGAGAAATGGAGTAATATAGATGCTTGATATGGTAAAAAGCTCTGGATAAACTTACTTAAATATACATTTCACAACGAATAGGTTTCTATTAAATCCCAATAAACAGGGTTTTTGTGGCTTAATTCAGGAACATGGCACCAACCCATCACTCTTTACCTACCGGATGCTACAGTTCTGTAACCAGGGTTCATTTTGCATCATCTTCCTTTAGCACAATCAGCTTAATATACAAATATAAGAATCAAGTAAACGGTAGAGACATTAAGAAGTTCAGAGGGAAGAGGGAATCACTGGACTCATTAAGTCTTTTCAGTGAATCTATATTACCTTTCCAAATTAAATATAACTTTGCAGAGACATTTACTGGCCTTCACAATATGACCTCAGTTATCATTTGCTAGCATTCTTTTCCACTTCAACCGTGTTTGCATTGCCTTCTCAGTAGCAATTAGGATGGCAGCGAGAAACTCAGTCTTTAAAAAGTGTATGCTTTTATTGTAAACAAAACACAGATAGAGAACATGGATCCAATGGTTGTCTGGAGTATTGTATATGTATATATTGTATATGTGTTATGTAAATATACACACAGAAATATATACATATATATGCATATTATATATATAGTGTGTGTGTATATATATATATATATATATATATATATATATAGTATACCAGCCATGACAAGAAATAGAATTTTGCCACCCTCAATACCCTTTCATGTGCTTCATCTAGTTACAGCTCTATGCATCCCTTATAAGTAATTATAATCCTATTATAGTAATTGTTTCTTTATACTTTTAAAAATACATCTGTCACATGCACATAGTATGCATCCCCAAGCACTATGGTTTAGTCTTGCTCATTAAAAAAAAAAATGATGTCTTTTGGCTGTCTTTTAATCTGTAAGTTCCTCCTTAATTTCTTTGATTTCTTGACAATTTCTCTATTGAGGAACCAGGGCCATTTGACCTGAACTGTTCTCCTGAGCCTGAGTTATGTGTACTGCACACTCACAGTGCAGTTCAATATGTTTCTCTGCCCCCTGCATTTCCTGCAAATTGGCACCTGGGACTGGATCACACTCAGGTTTGATCCCTTTGGCAAGACTATAGGTGGTGGTTGGCAAGGCTACAATCATTATTGAAACTCAAATTGTCCCACTTTAGCCAGTGGGGACATCTACAAGTTGGTTCTTGAGTCCTTTTGTCATTGCCTTAAAAGCCTTTGATAGCTCCCCTGCTACCTGGTAATATAAGATATTTCAGGCTTATCTTGTATATTTCCTGCCCTAGACCTGGAATCAGCCATTTCTCCAAGAAGCCCTGTTTTCTTAAGCTGGGAAATGTTATTTGAAGACTACAGTCTGGACGCTAGGAATGTTCATTGGTACTGGGTTGGTCATTGTTTCTTAACATTTTAGAGAGGATAAGATTGGAAGTATATATGTTTGTGTGTATCTCTATATATATATAATATGTATACATAAATTTATTTTATTACATAGTTTACAAACTTCTGAGTTCTCACTTGTACTCCAATTTAAATTTATTGTTGCAGAATTTTATTTAACTTCTTTTGCATTACATTTATTTTTCCTTCTTTCCCTAAGAATTTTGACTCTCAAGGACACGGAGGATAATAAAATTAGAATATCCGAACATTAATCATTTGTCTTATCACACATTGTATGCATAATAATCTTAGGAGGACAATTCTAATACTAGTACCAAAGCAGTTATTGAAAACATTAAACTTTTTTGCATATGATTATTTCCCTTCCCTCGTTTTAAAATAATTGTGTTATATTTACACTGTCAGAGCATATAGCCATTGGATACTCTCCTCTCTACCTGTTAGCTCCCTTTAAGACTTAAATCCACAGGTAACTATATATTTAATATTCACTGATAGTCTTTATGTTGATGGCCTTTCTAATTATTTTGATCATCTGAAACTTATTCCCTAGTATGTTCCTCAGAAAGGACTTGCAGGAATAATATTCCCTAAGTTCTTGTCTATATTCACAACAGTTTACTTGAGTCTCTTATACTGGCAAGTCAGTTTTTCTGGATATGAAATAATTCTTTCTTCTAGTATATTAAATGAGTATTCTGTTTCTTCTAGCCTAAAGTATTTTGCTTTAGAAAATCTAATGATAATGTTGTTTTTGTTTTAGTGTAAATTCAGCTTCCAATAAACATGTATGCCCAGACTCCTTCCAAAAGTAAATATATGGTGACCTACAAAAATAACCACAATAACAAAAGAATAAAATGTCATTAACAATATTTGGTAGACTGATGAAACAAGCACCCTAAACATTTTGGTGTCTTACAGTATTTCTCACTCATACCGCAGTCTAATATGGATTGGCAGAATTTGGTAAGCAAGGTGCTCTGAATAGCATAGTTAATCAGGGACCCAGGGCCACCATTAAGGGCCTTGGAGTTGTAAGCACTGGGAAAAATAAAACATTGAGGATATCAAACAAGGATTTCAGGGACCATTGTTGTTATATGTAATTTTCTACCCATGTTCCACTGGCCAGAGTGCAGTCATGCAGACCTACCTGACAGCAAGGGAAGTTGGGAAGAGCAGTGTGACTATGTGCCTAGGAAGAAAAGGAAGAGAGGGTTTGGTGAACTGAGGATCTCTTAGGGTGAGGAAATGGGACAGGAGACAAGTGAGGAATATTTTACCAGGATAGAGAAGGCATTTCAGCCAGAAAAGACCTGGATGTGGGGAAGAGTGTGCTAGATTGCGAAAACTAAAAGAATTCTAACATGGTTGGAGGTTCAGATGAAGTCTGAAAAGGAGACTGTGATGACCTCATATGAAGGGTTTTGCATATTGTCTAAGAATTCTAAACTTTGTCCTGCATGAACAAAAGACCTGTTGGTAGTTGTAAGCAACGGAGTGACCTAATCAGATTTGTGTTTTTGAAAGTTAATTCCAGCCCTTAACAATTACCAGCAATGCTGCTGACATTAAAGAAGAAACCGATTCTGAACCTTTCTTGATCACACACTTCTTCATCTAAACCCAGGGAAAACGAAATTCACCTCTGCCTGTGCCCACCTAAATCATGGGTTACTTGGTAGGCTCCCATTAATGCACTACAATCATAACCAGAGTCTGCAGTGAGTTCTATAAATTCAGACTGGAAATGTAATTTCAGATCTCACAGGGCCTGTGTTGTTCCAGTGATATTATAATCAATGACTGTAGCTCCCTTTGAAGCTCATAAAGTGACCTCTTTTGACATTGATTTCTCATCTGTTTTTTTTCTTTGACCTTTCTTCACCTCCTATGTCTCTTTATTTGCTAAGGCATTTTATTTTATTGCCAGGCACCCGTATGATAACCACAGTAGATACATTTAGCTTTATTCAGGTCATTACGACCTAAATAGACACTGTTGTGGCAAGATCTAGACCTAGGAACTGGTGTTGCAACCTTCTTGGAGGTAGACTGCTTTTCTTCCATTGGAAGACACTGAAGGGTGCTGTTAAGTAGTCTTTGCTTAGACTAGAATCTAGGAAAATTGTCACACATATTTTGTGCTTTCTTTTGAGTAGATCCCCAACTGAAAAAATCTCAGCACATGATCGTAAGTACCATACCAAACTCACATGGACGTTTCCAAGACATTTCTGAGTCTTGGTAAAAGCCCGAATGAGGTTAAATGGGAAGGCAGATGAAATATGCATCTTCTGTAGACAAGTCTGTGGTTTGTGGGGCAATTATGCTCCCCCAATTTGACCTTTAGAAGAGAATATGATTGATAGCCTCATGGATTGTCGCTAGTCTAGCTGTTAAGTCCAGAAGGAAGACATTGAGAGATTTTGATGAAAAGCACCTGAAATGGCTAAGTGCAAACTTAGTAGAAAAATACTCATTTTTTCAATAGCTTCCAGAAGGTTCCTAAGCACCTGATGTACAATGGACTTTTTCATCGTGGGCATCTGCTATCTTTGCCTAGCTCAACATTCCAGTAAGGTTTTTTTTTTTTTTTTCAGAGCTTAAAACCGAACATGTCAGCAGTGAGCAGCCACCCAGCTTTGTAAAGAATGCCACGGCTGACAACCTCACAGCTGCTGAGGAATCGGCTGAGCCTTCCTTGTAAAGCAGTACCATACACAAGAGCCTTTGTGCCATTAGGACCCACCATGGAGTTTCCAAATGCCCTTACTCCTGGAAAAGCATGCCAACCCCTCTTTCCCATGTTGCTACCATAGCTGGTGATAACAACCATGAAGATAGCCGGCCCTTGGTAGTTCTCAGCAGAACACACAGGGGCTCTTCTTCTGTC
Source organism: Tarsius wallacei (assembly GCA_963574415.1). Taxonomy (NCBI): domain Eukaryota; kingdom Metazoa; phylum Chordata; class Mammalia; order Primates; family Tarsiidae; genus Tarsius; species Tarsius wallacei. The sequence continues at coordinate 26,703 of CAUYQG010045818.1, forward strand.
CTATCAGAGTGAAACACAAAACAAAAACAACCATACTTTAGGAACAAAAGCCAATAATTTATTTGTCATGCCACTCAAATTGTTTGGAACAAAAGAAATAGTTTTAGTAGCATAAAATTTTTGAATTAATATTTATTCTTGAGTAATCTACAGACGTCTAAGTCGGAACAAGAATCACACAAATTATCTGTAACATTTTGAGGTTTTTTTTTTTCTCTACCAAATTAAGATATGCAATATTTTTTCTTGAGATGGGTGTTGCTATGTTTCCCAGGCTGGTCTCAAACTTCCAGGCTCAAGCAATCCTTCTGCATTGGCTCTCTGAGTAGCTGGGATTATAGGCACCCACCACTGTGCCTGGTGAAGGATATGCAGTTTTGATATGACTAAGGAAGAATGAATAAAGGAAGATGAAAGAAAGATACCTTTTGATCTCCATGTTCATCTTTTGGTGGTTGATTTATTTTCATAAAATCTCTTATAATATGTAGACATACTTTGAGTGATTAAAGGTGACTAGTCCATGGACTCTGGCTGGAAGACACAAGATTTTTTAACCAATTGCCCCAGATTGCTTCTGAGTAATAACCACTCAAGGATGTCCTGCAGTTTTGAGTTATCACCGTTAAGCAGATTGCAGTCCCCCCAATAAGAAGGCAGAAACTGTCCTCTTCTAGTGGTGCTTATTTAGTTCAGACAAGTTAAGGAAAACTTATGGTTTGTTTGAAGAACTCTTGGATATTTGTCAAAGATGTTATAAAATACTTGGTTCTGAACACATAGGTCTCTCTTAGATCATTTTAGAAAGATGGGAAGTGAGACAGGGCAACATTCTAACATGAATGCAATGTGGTTATTACTCAAGTTGAAACATTCACTTGGAATGATTTACAGATGGAAATTCTTTTGATGTTGATGTGTTTAGTCACTATGAAACCTGCCCTAGCATCTGCTTCAGGGTTGCCCAAAAGTGCCTTTGGATATGTGAAGATCGTTTTCTGTGTCAAATCTTAAAGTTAGCCTGTTTTGAATCATCCCTATTCATTCTGTAGCGTCTCTACTGAAGTTGCATAAAATCTTTATAGTTTCAAAATTCATTCTCAAGATTCAAGGTACATTTCCATTTTACCTTATTAGTATAACTTTCTCAACACTTTGAAATAGATCTGATTGGGTACTTTATCCAAAGTGTTTTCTATGCTCTTGTCATTGTTATTTTCACATATTCTTTGTATATTTTGCAAATGGGAAATAGGCCAGGCATGGTGGCTCATACCTATAGTCTCAGCTACTTTGGAGGCTGAGGGGGGAGTATTACTTGAGCCCAGGAATTTGAGTACAGCTTGGGCAACATAGCAAGACCCCATCTCTAAAAATAATTTTTGAAAATTAGCCAGGGCTCGTGGTTCATGCCTGTAGACCCAGCTACTTGGGAGGCTGAGACATGAGGATGGCTTGAGCCCAGGAGTTCGGGACTGCTATGAGTTATGATCACTCTGTTGCACTCAGTCTGGGTGACAGAGCAAAACCCCATCTCTTGAAAAAAAATTGAGGGAAATAGGACTCCTGATGGGTCAAGTTGTTTTTGCATACAGCCACTCAGCTGTTTAAACGCATGGTCAGGACATAACCCAGGTATCTTGTCTGTCGAGCCAACTCCTATTCCATATGGCTCATTTCTCTCTCACCTCTTAATACAGAAAATAGAACAGTGATTGTTTAAGAAACAGAAGTAAAGGATGGCCCATGTCAGTGGGCATGCATTGACTCATAATCATTGCCCTTTTAATTTGAGGCTCTAGCAGATGGAAAATTATTTGGATGTTGCAGTAACAGCAAAAATAATGTTGGCTCAGTCTCAGCTTTTGCCTGGAGAAGCCCAAGAAGCCTGTTTCTTATAATTAGAAGGTGCGTGTGAATCTGAACAGTAGGACAGAGTCAGCCATTGTAAGCATTAACTGATTCACCTTTTAGAAGTGACAAGTGAAGAATCAGCCTAAGGTTGCCTGGAGCTTTCTTCAGGATAATACCCAAAAGGAAACCCTCATAGGTTCAAGCCAGGAATTGTCAAATGACCCAGTCTTACCTTACCCCCTCAGAACTCCCTTCCATTATCCACTCATTCCTCTCTTGTCTCAGAACTACCTGAGGACATGTAACTGCTGACTTCAGCTTTCTGGCCAATGCATAGGTCTTAGATCCTAGATGTGAAATAAGGAGGAAAAAAAGTCTTTCACAAAACCTTTCTTCCATGATTTCATTTTTCTCTTTGTCAGCCTATATGCACACCTTAAAAAATTCCTTTTCTACCTTGGAGTGTATTCTGTTCACAGATTCCTTCCCACACCTGGCTATTTCTAACCTGAATGGCCAAAGCAATGTTCCTTGACCAGAGCAGTCATCTTAAACGGCACTATTTTTATCATTTGGAGTCCTAGAATGGTCTTCTGATAGTGGATGCTGCCATTCAAGCCCCTGTGACACAGTGCGTTAGGCCATGACTATCCCCAGACTTCCTGATTATTAGTTTAGTGATTCATTTATTTTGGTAGGAGTCTATCTATTTTATTTGGTAGCAGTGACCATTTATAAACAGACACGTTGAGGAAAAGGCAGTGGCTAATAGAACAGAGGAGGAGATGTGGTTTACATCTTGGTTTAGACAATGGGTGGCCTGAACTTCCTCCTACCCTGAACATCTTGCTCTTTCAACCATTAGGTCATTCTGAATCTTGGCTATTGGAGGTTGGCATTTCCTCAACTGATTCCCAGTCACCTGCCTCTCTGTGTAGTTTCTTTTGAACAGGAGGAGATGCGGGGCTTCCCTGCTAGCAGCCTCCAGGTGTGGGTGAGGAGGGGGCTGGTCATTTGTATGCCATCTGTCTGGCTTCTCTGCTGTTCAGACTTGAGTTGTCTCCACATGACCTCAGACCTCAGATGGTAAAGCTGCACAGGTTATGTGGCCTATCTCATCTAATAGAAAATAATGTAGTTTTTCTGGGGAAGGGCTATATTTTATCAAGGTCTTTCTCATGTGTAACCTAATTTTTGCTGGACTGCATCTCATTTTACTACTTCAGCAACTTCCCTGGGCCAAAGAATCCATTTATTAAGCTGTGTTGCCAGAAGTTCTTTTTCACACCCCTGGCTCAAATATCTTGGCACATCACTGTAGATGATCCTTGAGGTCCAGGTCAGAGGATCACATAGGTAAGATTGCCTTCTAATAAGGTTCTTTGACATCTCAGTTATTAAATTCCCTTGAATGGAGTTCAAACACATCTGACTTACAGTGAAGTTTGCTCCATGTGGATGGTGCCATAAATCTCCTGTTGTGAAGTGTTCTCATATTTCTGCTCTTCTTTGTAGATGTACTTTGCTTATGCAGAATGATGCCACCTGTATCTCAGAGCTAAGCCCTTTCCATCCAGTCTTCTCAAATGGGAGCAGAGAAAACCAGCTTCACTTTCTGCCCCATTCTGGCTTGCTTTCTTGTGCTCTCTCCCCTCTGGCTGCCAGAAAACTGCTGTTGGCCTCTCACATGTGGCACAGGCTGGTCCTCCTGGATTGAAACCAATTCTAGTGCAGCCTATGGCACAAGGAGAGGGTATTAGGAGCTCAGGCTGCAGCAGTGGACCTAGGAATTGAGTAGAGGGCAATGCCAAGCAAGGATATCATGTGTGCCCTTTGCAGGGCGAATTTCTTCATTTGCCTCCAGATCTTCATGATAGGACTGACAGGCACACAAGTTATTCTTTCCTTTTCTCTCCTCTGCTGTATGACATCCCTGTCACCTTCTCAGAAGTTCAACAGTTTCTTTCCTCCATAAGAGTAGTATTTCTTCTCTTTTCCAAGAAACCTTACTACCTTTAGTTATTTTTTGATCTTTAAAGAGATGTGAATCTTGGTTCTCTGAATCTCATAAGTCAACATTTGCCAAATCAGTTCTTGCAGATAATTCAGTGAGAAGAAGAAAAGTGTGCCCCAGGCAAATACATTTAGGAGACTGTGCCTCTTCCAATTTGCTTCTTGGAGATTCATAGTAGTGTAGTAAAGGCTCTGAGAATTCTTGCAGTCAAGAAATCAGTTTATTTGTGTAACCTAGGATTTCCCAGAAATAAAAATCTGGTCAGAAAAGCCTTGCCCAGGGAAGAAGTAGCTAATTTCTGACCTGAATGATGAACAAAATTTGGAGAAAAGGGGGAGCTTTGGAGGTAGCATTCTACGCTGAGAGAATGCAAGTTCAGGAAACTCTGGGGAGACCACTGTGACTGGAGAATAGTGCACTGAAGGGACAGAGGAGCTAGATGAGACAGGAGGTAGTGGTGGAGCATGTAGGAATATCTGATTAGGAAGGGCTTATTGGTCACATTAAGGATTTTGGTCACCATCTAATGGGCAAAGGAAAACCTGGGGAGGGTTTTCACAGCCTGTCTGGTATAATTCAATATGCATTGTCAAAAACCACTTTGGCTACAAGTAGAGAGTCAATGGGGTGGGGTACAGGGTATGTTGCGAAGTTGAAAATTTACTCACATTATACTCATACTTCCTTTTCTATGAAGAAGCCTACACTTTCTCTGACTGCTCTGATTTCTCTCTCTCTCTCTCTCTCTCTCTTTGAGTTGGAGTCTCTGTCACCCAGGCTGGAGTGTAGTGGCATGTTCATGGCCACCACAGCCTTTGTCTGCTTGGCTCAGGTGATCCTTCCACCTCAGCCTTCCAAGTAGCTGGAACTACAGATGCATGCCACCATGCCGGCTACTTTTTAAAGTTTATTGTAGAGACAAAGTCTCCCCAAGTTGCCCAAGCTGGTCTTGAACTCCTGGGCTCAGGCAATCCTCTCATCTCCACCTCCCAAAATCCTGAGACTACAAGCATGAACCACTGTGCCTGACCCCTGATTTTTCTTGTAAGTTACAAGTACAGTGAGTAGTCTCTCCCAATTACATTCATTTAAAATGTCCCCTTTCAGGTTGCCCCGGTTGGAATGGGAGAGCTTCTTGTACCTGAGGCATCTGTGGAAGAGGTCCTGATTTCTGCATATGGGTGTTTGGGTGGCTCTCTGGGTCCTCGCAATTGCCCTCTGCAGGAACAGTACCCTCACTGTATGCCTGGTCATACAGCCCTGCTTCCAATTTGCTGCAGACCTCTGAACTCTATGTCTGTTCTATGTCAGCTGGGTTAGGGCCTGAAGATCCTCTTCACTGCCTCATTTGCACCTGAGCTTTCTCTGACACTATTGCAGTATGGCTGTATGAAGTGTAGTTCTGTATTCCATTTGGAGTATAATATGATACCCTTTACCCGCCACCTTCCAGCCCCAGCCTTTGCTAGCCTCCTCTACCAGTACCATCAGTGATTGCCCTTGTCCCCTCACAGAGCATGCAGGACCTTCTGCATCCTGCTGTACTACACTGACGCCAAAGAGGCAACTGGAAAGCTAGCCTCAGGCCTTCTCTTTCTTAATCATGTTTCCCTTCACCTTTACTCTGCTGGGCTGCTCCAGGTTAGCAGGTAGAGATAACCCTGCAAGATGGTCTCAAATAGGAGGTAGAGAAAATCTCTTAGCTTGCCTAACTCCTCAACCCAGAGAAGTGAGTTGAGACGCCTATTTCATGGACTGCCATTGCTATCTCCGCCCATCTTCTTCCTCGACTGACACCCTGACATGGAAATGTGGGTTAGTTCTTTTCTCTAGTTCCATTTTGTATCCTCTCTTCCATGGTCTATAGTCAGACATTATAATCTTGTATAAAAGCTGGAGGGCTTAACTATGGGATTTAGAATTCCTTTTCTCTCTCTCTCTACAAAGCTAGGCTTTTGAGGCTTTTGTCTAGCTACAGAGATCAAGCAAGTCAACTTTGAGACTCAAAGCTGAACAATGTCTTCTTTCTTCTTGGTCATTCCCAACTACTCTCCCCATTGGGACAGCAGTCCTCATGGCCCAGCTGTGAAAATGGATAGGTGCAAGAGAATATGATTTAATGCATCAATTTATTATTTCTAAAACATTCTTCCTACTAAAAAAGATATTCTTAGCTTGGACTTGAGTGATAACAACGGGGATGGAAAGAAGTTAATGTTATAGAAAAATATCTAGATGGTAGGATTGGCAGTACTTGGTGCTTGATTAGAAGAGGTAAATTGAATGTGACAGTCCCAGGCTTCTGGTTTGCGTAGATGGATGGTGGTGCCATTTATTAAGATGCAGAACACTGGAAAAATGTTGGTTGGGGGGAGTGATTAGTTCATTTTTTAACATACTGAATTAGAAGTTCCTATAAGACATCCAAGTGTGGGGTCTCTAGTAATCAGTAAGATATACAGATTTATAGTTCAAAAATGGATATTTCTATTTATTCAAATGATATTTTGATGTAACCATTTCACCGAAGGCAAAGGCTTACTATTGAGGCCAGATGATAAATAAGTCTATTGGTTAATATTCCCTCTCCTGTGGCAGATCCTATGGTCACTCTGCCTTCCCTTCTGAGAAACATATCCCTCATTTCCATGTATTCAATCAAGTACAACAAATCTTGCTTACTATGGAATAATTTTGTCTCTTTCCAATGATGTTGCATATCTCCATTCTGATTCCATTCTTTGTGACTCTTAAGATTTTACTTTCAAAAGTCGATTTTATTTCTATTGCAATTGTAGGCTTCAAATACTTGCAAAAATATTGATGGGAGATGAAGCTAGAAATGTTGGTAAGGGCCGGGCGCGGTAGGTAGCTCAAGCCTGTAATCCCAGCACTTTGGGAGGCTGAGGTGAGAGGATTGCCTGAGTCCAGGGGTTCAAGGCCAGACTGGGCACTTGGCAAGACCTCATCTCTACAATAAACCAAAAAAATTAGTCGGGTGTGGTAGTGCATGCCTGTAGTTCCAGCTAATTGGAAGGCTGAAGTGGAAGAATAGCCTGAGCCCAGCAAGTCAAGGCTGTGGCGGCCGGGAGCATACCACTGCACTCCAGCCTGGGCAACAGAAAAAAAAAAAAAGAAAGAAAAAAAAGAAATGTCGGTAGGCATTAAACAATTAGAATATGTTTGGACTTTATCTGAAGGTAAGTAATGGAAAGCCAATGAAGCGTTTTACGCCAAGGAGTGAGTAACCTAATTTGGGTGTGCTTAACTAACATATCCTTCTTGATTTAATGTTAGCAGGTTGATTAATTCAGTCAATTCAACACCTATTTATTGATCATCTCCTTTGTCTAAGATACTATGGTAGATGCTATAAGGATATAAAATTAAAAGTTAAAAAAGTCTCCTGTGATTATGCTGGTATCCATCTGGAGTATAAGTAGAACAAGTTAGCATGAATTTTAGATTTTATTTGTAAAGGAATGCACTATAGAGAATCTCAGTGGTTCCTGACATAAGTTCTTTTATTGGAGACTACCTTAACTCTTTCAGGTCACAGCAAGCTCCATAGACATCATCTTTTTCAGCACCGGAAATGCCAATCTACTTTTTTTGTGTGTTCATCTTGTCATTTAGCAGGATTATTCTATTTTTCTTCAGATCCCAAACAAAAGGCACCTCAGTATATACTAATTCTATATTTTGATTTTATTTTTCAATTAAAAAATAAAACTAAAGAAGCAAAAAGGCCAAAGACTTTTGCTTGCAAGTTACATATTTCAAAGGAAACATAGCAGCCCAGGACAGCTTACCTCCAAGAGAAAATGGCAAAGCGATTCTTTCAGGGTTGAGTTTTAACATCTCTGACCAGTTGGGTGAAAATTGTTTTGAAGCTGTATTACATTCCCTGATCAAATGGAAAAAATGACACCTGCCGTCGTATCTAGGAAACACCCGGTTAACATGGCCAAGAGCCACACACTCTATCCCACATGGCCTTGCTATGAAAACTTTCCAATATCCCATTCTTGGCAACTGGGGTAACCTCGTGCCTCCTCACAGAGACCAGTCATCTCAGATTAGAGAAAGGTCTAGACTTGTCCTTTTGGAGGTCCTAAGTATGGTTAATGGGTGATTTTTTTCTTTCTAATATTTAACTTTAGCAGTCCTCCCTTTTCTGCCCTTTGTAATACCTGAGTTAACTTAGTAGATACTGTCACTTTAAATATATGAGTCAGGAGGTTTTGTTGGAATAGTGCTATGTTAGAAATTTCTGTCAGATGCATTTCCGGGTCATGTCAATGGTTTCCTGTGTTTTGAACTTCTTCTGACCTGGTTTTAAGGGTTTTTTTGTTTTGTTTTTTGTTTTTCCCAATCCTGCAGGAGTTAATTTTCTTTGCTACTTTGAGGGCTATATTAATGTGGTTTTTGAAATGAAAAATCTCTACATGCACAAAGAGTGCCTTGGATAGTTTTGCATTTGCAAATAAAGCCCTAACAAATGCTCATTTAAAAAAATATATTTCCCCAGCTGAGCACATTAAGTCTATATGCTGCATCTTTGTATTCACTTCAATAAACCAGGTGTGCTTCTGGAGATTAGCTATTTTTTATAAAGAATGATTTTAAAATAAATGACAATGGGCTCATTTCTCTTTATGCTGAGGATAACATTAAAGGAAAACTGCCGTGATTAGTTTTAATATCTCAGATAGCTTAATGAGTACTTACTAAAAATGTGAGTGTGTGTGTGAGCACACAAGCACAGAAGGTAGATATATGTATACACATGTGCCTGAATAATTTTCTAACATCTTAAGTAATACCTGTCAGGGATTTTAATAACCCAGTGCCAGTGAATTATTCTGGTGGCTGTTTTTGCTGAGGCTTTAGGTAGGAAGTCCATTTTCCTGTGGAGCTGCCTTTTTTTTTTAAATGCCAGACAGAAAATATGAAAATGGACTGGGATTTTATGTGTCATTTATAGTCAATGATTGTGTGCCTATTTCGAAGTTATCTGGAGCTTCTTTTGCATTGTATGTTTCACTTGTAACACGAGTTGGAGGTCAGCATAGGGATTGGACGTGTACAGGTTAGGTTTGGAATAGTTAGTATGTGGATTATGTTAGGAACTAAAAAGAGATGAAGTAAAGATTTCCAGGAAGGGGTCACATTAATTTAGTTTATTATAGAAGTGTCCCGGATTGATGTCTAATGACTGTAATCCCCGTGCTTTGGGGAGGATCAACTACAGTTAGGAATTCCAGACCAGCCTGGACAACAGTGTAGTGAGACCCCTTCTCCACAATATGAAAATAAAAAAATTACCTGGTCCTGGTGCCATGTGCCTATAGTCGCAGTTACTTGGGAGGCTGAGGCTGAAGGATTACTTGAGCCCAGGAGTTCGAGGTTACAGTGAGCTATGATTGCGCCACTGCATTCTAGCTTGGGCAACAGAGTGAGACCCTGTCTCTAAAATATATTTGTAAGAAATTTGGATTGGGTTGGAATTGTATCGTTGTATGAAAAGAGCAGGAGCATACAGATAGTGGCAAAGACCCCATAGCTTAGAAACTTAGGCAGGCAAACCAAGGTATTAGTGAAGCTGGCATGCAGTGGATAGTCACAGAGACCAGTCCAGGCACATGTAGCCAAAAGGAGGATGGTAGATGGACAGAATGTCAGAGCGATCTATTATGCAGCCTGTGGAGGGGGAAGAAGTGCCTTGGACTTCTGCATTTCAAGGTCTGCTACCTAGTTCAATAAACTTGAGAAGTGATTACTGCTTTATTAGATAATTGATTAAGTCTTGAGATAGTCCAGAGTGCAATAGTTAAAGGATTCATAGTTGTTTTTCTTTTTTCTTCTTTTTTTTTTGCCTTTGGCTGTTTTACTGCTGTTGGTATCTTTTCTATAAATTGGAGAAAGAAAGGGAAAATTTTTTTCATTTTTTTCCATTTTTTTCATTTTCTTTTGTCCAGAGCTCTGGGTAGTAGTACATATGAAGGAACGAGACTAAAGATGTTGCTAATATGTACTGGGTGAATGTCCAGAGGAGACAGTAATCTATATTTTCTGTAATCTCAGATAATTGACCTATCCTCTCCATTTGGAGTTCTTAGTTTGAATCTTGTTCCTGTATGGGTACAATCTATATAAAGAACATTAACACTTTGTCTTTAGAAATATGACCTAAATTGTTGTTTATGTGTATTTTTAAGAGCCAGGATGTGGGTGCAAAAAATAAACATTGTTCTTTTACCTCTTATCCTGAGAAGCTGGCTTAATGCAAAAGTAATGAAAATAGGACAAAAATAGCTAAATTGAAAACTCTGGGTTAAGAAAATGGCTCTTTAAGAAAAGTACTGAGAGATGCTATTGTCACAAGATTCTTTTTTGGCTGTTGGAAGACTAAAAAGGGTCAACAGTGATGTGTTTCATTTTAGGAAGTGTGACTGAGAATTTTGGTTAATTGGAGATAAGCTGTGCAATATTCATTTATTATTGATAGGCTTTGAAAATGACAGAAACTTTTCAGGTTGAGTCTGGCAATTTTATATCGTTTGTGTAAATGGAGAGAGAAGTTTCCTCTTTGTAACTGAACCCAGCTTCCTTCTTTCCATTTATGGAAAGCGTCTTTGAGGCCCAATTTAGCTACAATCGGTGAGAGCAGCTCACTTTGCTGGGTCTAGGATTGGAATGTGGTGTGATAGCCCTATAGATCTATAAAGACTGCCATCTTTGCTGAGTTTCCAGATGGATGTCGGGACTTGAGCATCAATACAGAGGCTGTTGTGGAGTCAGTGTGTGTGTGTGTGTGTGTGTGTGTGCCAAGAAAGACTTAATGTTTGACGTTAAAGTTGAACTGGAGCTGGAAGCAAAAGGAGAAACAGAAACTTTTAAGAGTGCATTTTAATATGTTTTTGAGGATATAGGGGGAGATATTAGACCACTGAGTAATGGAGATATCATTAATACCTGGTTCCAGAGAAGACAGTATCATACCATGAAAATGGATAAAAATCCCAGCTGTCTTCACTAGGAACTAGGAAGCATACTCATTCAAGGTAAGGGGGAAAGCTGATGATCAGCAGATCCCTGGCTTTATCACCAGAGTTCACCATGCCTTGCCAAATCAAAACTTACTGGCTGAATTGATCTAAATAAATCCTTTCAAAAAACTTTAAAAAAAAAATCTGTGAACAGATTGGGTTTCTAATTTTAGCTCTGACAGTTTATAATTAGAATTAGAAACATCTTCAAACTTACTTGTTTACAAACACCTGCACTAATACTGTTTTCAAGTTTAGAATGGGCCCGTGAGACAAGGAGAAAGGGGGGCGTGTGGAGTGCTGGGTTGTGGGGAGTGGAGTTTCTCTTACTGCTGCTGAATATTCAGCCAGAGCACATGCAGTGTGTGTGTCTGTGTGCATTTTTTCCCTTTACTTCTCTCCTAGGTGAGTGCTTCAAGCTCATGCGGCAAATGCTCTGTGCCTGAGTCACACTGCAGCACTCTCCTTCCTTGGGAATCAAAGAAATTGGTGGTCAGTTGTTATTTAGGACAAGGTTAGATTTTAAATGCCACCCTAGAGAGAAATTTTAGTGACTCATTTTAGCAACTCGGGATCTGCATTGGATAAAATGCTTTCTCTATTTCCATAATTTCTATATTTATATGTCATTCAGCATACTGTATAGCTGAGTGATTCAAGAAAAACAAATAGAGCCTTCCATAATATAAATAATTCTACATTTGATCAAAACAGAAATACATATCTATGGTTAGAGTGACTCTACCTATTGAAGTGATGGGTTCTTTCTGACTGAAATGGAATGCTATCAGGGAGCATCAAAAGATGATAGCAGCACAGTCAGATGAGAGGACTCTGATATCGTACTCATGGGTTTTAATCATAAACGTCAGAATGTTGTGAACCTACTGGGTGCGTTGCTTTGATTATTACCCGAATGACTTCCTGGAACAGCATAGTTATTCCCTTCAAAGAATGTGTAAAAAGATTTTGCACGCCAAAGCAGGATTTAACACAGAAAATAAAATTAGAACACATACTCACAGACCAATATTTAATTCTAATTAAAGTGGGGATTCTGTAGGAAACTAAGCAGGTGTGGGCTTTAGCTGTGACACTTGAATCTGCCAGCTGGTAGGGTGACAGTCAGATGCCTGTTTACTCTCTGATGTCCAAGGCCACTTAATGTTCCAGGGAGGAAACAAAGTAGAAACAATAAACAAAAACTGTATATACTGGGCTTGTTGTGGAGACTGATTTTTCCAGAGAAGCAAAAGATGGAAAATTTGCTTCTCAAATCTAATTTGGACATAGCTAGCTTCTTTACTGTCATACATGGGATCAATTAGATTAAATGACTATTTTAAGTCTCTACTGAGCTGATTCCTTTTAAAACTATGTCCTGTATTATTTGTGGGTGGATGTGTATGAATGTGTGTGAGTTTATAGACATTCTTTCAACTCTTAAAATGCACTACCTTTATACCAACTTGCAATGAATGTTTAAAGGATTTAATGCATTTGCTGTCTTGTATCAGAAGAATGATGGGGGATTAGATGAGGAAAAAGGGCTTTTGGCACAGCTTGCAGGCTGTTATTTTCACCAACTGTGGTGTCAGCTATGATCTTTTTACAGTGTTTCTGACTATGGGGCCTCTTAGCCAGAGATTGCTGGGTCTCTGTGATTTCCTTTTTTTTTTTTAATGAAAAAGATGAGAATATTTTTTCATGCTTTTACTGAACACCCACCCTGTAGAGAGTTTTAAACTATGAGTAGGGGTGCAGGAAAAGAACTGAACTAAATATAAGAGATTATCTTAGCTGCTGAGGTTTCCCAATGTAAAAGGAGTCACTGAATATACTGTAGGGCAATGGGGTATATTTCCAGAATACTCTATGTTGAAGTAATTGATCTGGTATGTATTTCCATTACACCTAGGACATTTCTGTGCCTCCATCTGTGTTGAGTGGGGTAAGCCCAACAGCATTTACTGAGTACCACTGTGTGCCTAGCATAAGGAGTAGGGTTTGAAGTCAAATTGGGTTTGTTTGAATCTCAACCCAAATGCCTGCTGATAGTTTGTGCCATTGGGCAAATTACCTAAACCCCCTAATTCGCCATTTTCTGATAATCAAAACAAGTCATTGCTCAGCGTTTTTTTTGGAGGGTAAAGGTGTACTAGCATGTGACAATATTTTGCAGGAGAGGAAAAAGTAATTGTTGGCAGAAAAATCCTGAAATAATCTAAAACTAAAACTCTCATCAGTGAAAAAAGAAAGGAAGTTATTGATGGCTTACTATCATAAAGGTTTAACTAAAGCAACAGCTTTACTTGTTATATTCCAAAGTAAAAAAAAAAAAAAAAAGGAACAAATTGAAAAGAATTATGAAATTCCAATCCAAGCGTAGATGATGTGGAAGAAAAAGGTTTTTTTGTTTTGTTTTGTTTTTGTTGTTTTCCTGTGGAGGTAGGGGTCAGGCATCTTCTCAGTTGCCTTCTTTACCAGGCGGTAGACAGGAAGATAAAGCAGTGACTTTCTAACTTTCTCAACTAAACTGCAGAAGAGATGGAATTTGAACTCACCAGTCTAATGACTTTTTTCTTTCATAACCAGTTGGAATAGCTATTCTCTTGCCACTTATATAACCCACTTGAAAATCACCAGCCTGAAATTTTAAAAGAATATCGTGTCATAATTCTTATGAACCAGAAGGCTAAGAATGTGAGCACTACGAGGCACATTGTGCAAGATATCACTACATTCAAATTAATCTAACCATCCTGGCCATCCTTCACCTCCTTTTCTTTTTCACTCTCACTCTGCTCTTGTGTAGGGTGTGTGTGGGGGTGGGGGGTGTTTATCTTTATTTCTACATGTTTCCATGGAGCCCAGCCTACAAAGCTTACAACAGAGTTGATGAAGTAATGTTGATTACTTGGTGACTGTGTACAGAATACTACTATTCAGGAGGCGTCAGGACAGGGCTGAAAAAACAAAAACCATTCTTCAAATTTGAGGATCTTATATTCAAGGTAGGGGAACAAAACATAGCAAGGTACAAACAATTTGAGAACATGACAAAAGTTTGTTGTGAAAACAAGTACAAATTGGTAGGGTGGTGCCTGTATATTCAAGTGCTTCCAAAGGGAACTTAACTATTAGATTTAGTTAAGTCACATAAAAATAAAATATAAAATGTTTGGAGTAGTGAAAATAGTCTTCTTTTAAAAAGAAAGTAGGGATTAATATCTACCTTACCTGGGCATTAGAGAGGAATCTTTGGAGATCAGAGGTAAAAGGAAAACTGGGTATTTGTCACCAGAAAGCAAAATCAGGCACTTTGAAACATTTGTCAGTATCTTACTCAGTTTCTACAAAGCACGCTCGGCCTTGTAGTCCAGAGGTAGCAGCCTGGACATGATTGCTTTGCCTTGAAGGAGAAATTCTTCTCTGGTGGTCAGCTCACAACTCTGGCACGACTGAGGAGAGCTAAAAAGGAACCAGGTCAGTACCAGCTTGGGGGAAGGGTTGTGATGCTGACTGATTGACTGGTTTTCCATCACGTGCAGTACTCTTATTAATGGGGAAGGACTGCAGCCAGAGGCACAAATGTGACTTGGGCTAATATGGGAATCCCAGGTCTCCTAAAAATTCTGACAAATCATTTAGAGTTCCTTTGGAATGGTTCTGCCTCTAGCTCCCTATTTTTTTTTTTTTTTTTTTACAGAATTCCTAGAGTTTTTACTTCATTAAAGTTTTTGACTTATGTGTTAAACTTAAACATCCTGCTAAATATTACAGGACCTAGTGATTTTTTTTCCTGGATTTATCCCTGTGGCCAGAAAATATTTAGAAGGGCCTGGTTTTGTAGAGAAGACTATCTGGAGGAGAAAATTGTCTTTAATTTAGTAAGGATACAGTTCTGTTTCGAGATTGGTAGTCTTGGCCTTCTTCAGTTTCTGATTTCTTACATAACCACTAAGACAAGCAGTAACAATAATAGCTATTATTTTAACAATTATTATTATTATTAGTTTTTAGAAACAGAGTCTCACTTTGTCACCCATGCAGGAGTACAATGGTACGATCATAACCTTGACCTCCTGGGCTCAAGTGATCCTGCTGCCTCAGCCTCCGGAGTAGCTAGGTCTACAGGCGTGTACCACCATGCCTGGGTAATTTTTTAATTTTTAAAATTTTTTGTAGAAACAGAGTTTCACTATGTTGCCCAGGCTGTCTCAAACTTCTGGCTTCAAGAGACCCTCCTACCTCAGCCTCCCAAGTAGCTGGAAACTTTTTTACATCATCCATTTAATTCTCACCGCAATCCAAATGATGTAGACATTATTATTCGCACTTCAGCAATGATGAAACTGAGGCCAAGACCTGTTAAGAAACCTGGCTAAAGTCATACCACTAATCTATCGGGGTTTGAATGCTGGACCAGCCTGCTCTTTCTTGTTCTCCATCAACAAGGCGGAGATGACATTTGACTAGAAAGCCTTTTAAAATTCTTCAAACATGTTAAAAATAAGGTAATATATAGTTATACAGAAGGCATTATTTTCAATTGTTTTCCATACAACACAGGAAATCCTTGTTTTTAACTTTCTGATTTGTGATGTAATGTTCCATTATAGAATGTTTGTCCACAACTCCTCTGCGTTATTAAAAGTGTCATTGAGTACACCCCATGCTTGGTGTATTGTGTGCTGCAGGCTCTGAACCCAACACGGGAGGAGCAGAAGCATGGACTAAGCCTGCCTCACGTGGTCCAATGCTCTGGGCTTGCACCCATCTTTGCTTATCTCTATTAAAAGGTTTTGTGGGAGAACGTTGACTTTCGTCTCAGGGGAAGCAGTGATTGTTCTAGTGGTTCAGATGTCAGTATGCTGGACCACAGATCAATGTGTTTTGTGACCAGAGTGAAGCTTACTACAAAGGGCCAGGTCCCCTAGTAGTTGATAGGACTAAACTGAATTGGGGAGAAAAGTCCTCTGAGCTTTAGGCATGGTAGGTTTTTAGGCAGACCATAGGGGACAAACACCTTTCAAAAAGATGCGTCAAACTGGAATAGTTTTTAGAGTTCTTTGCTTGAAACAAATGGCATCTAAAAATATGGGTATATGGGATGGAAAATGTTCACCTTTTTTATGTATGTAGGAAAGTAAGGATCCTTTCCACAGCAAGCTGCTTTATCCCTGGACACTTTAAAAGACAATTCAAGTTGCAAAACCCGATAGACATTCTCAGAAAGTATCTATTAAATTACAGATTATTGAGATCTATTGTAGTAAACAACTGTTTTGTAGGCCCTGTTGCATAAAATCAAGCCATAGCTAGATGAAAGAACTTGTCTAGATCTTCAGAGATGACACTAATATTCAGGATGACTGTTGTTTACAGTGAAGGTACAGTCAAAACAAAATCCAGTTCTGGGTATTCAGATTAGCTCAGTGTTCTAGAGGTTAAGCTCTGGATACAGAGGCCTAGACTCAAATCTCAACTCCATCCCCTGCAAACTGCATAGCTTTAACAAAGGTATTTACCTCTTTAAGCATCAAGTTCATATCTGTGAAATAAAGATAATATTGGCCAATGTGGTGACTCACTCCTGTTATACCAACACTTTGGAAATTGGGAGGATTGCTTGAGGCCAGGAGTTTGAGACCAGCTTGGGCAATATAGCAAGATCCTGTTGAATGAAAAATCAATATGTAAATAATGAGATTAAGATAATAGTGTTTTTTCCTTCATAAGGTTACTATGAACATTAAATAAGACTGTACATAAACTGCCTACTCCAAAGAAGTCACTCAAGATACTTCAGCTATTACTCTTCATAGCAGTCACTCTGTGAAATTAAGCTGATAACTATGCTTTTTACTTCTATTTATTTATTTAATTTTTTTTGGTGCTAAAGTATTTGGATTTCAGTGGCTTTTTAAAAACGGTTTTAGTGCAGGTGCTGTGGGTCATGCCTGTAATCTCAGCATTCTGGAAGGCCGAGGGAGGTGGATTGCTTGAGCCCAGGAGTTCGAGACCAGCCTGGGCAAGATAGTGAGACTTTGTTTTTACCAAAAAATTAGAAACATTAGCTGGATGTGGTGATGCATACCTGTAGTCTCAGCTACTCAGGATGCTGAGGTGGAAAATTCACCTGGGCCCAGGAGGTCAAGGCTGCAGTGAGACTTGATGGTCATGATCATGCTACTGCACTTCAGCCTGGGCAAAAAAGTGAGACTCTGACTCAAAAAACAAATAAAATAAAAATAAGCTTTTGTTAAGATACAATTCACATATCATACATTTCACCCACTTAAAATAGACAATTTAATGGTTTTCAGCATATTCAGAGTTGTGTAACCATCACTACAATCTAATTTTAAAACATTTAAAATCTTTTTCTGCTTAATAAATTAATGTCTTTTAAAAAAAGACATATGTCAAAACATTAATAATAATCATTTATGAAAACTCTAAAGTGTGACTTTGAAATAAAATGGGGTTCAGAAGGTAGGAGGGAGGATTTCAGTAGGTGGGAGATACCAGAATGTCTTCAATGTCCAGAGGCTGTCTCTGCTCTAACCTGGCTGAGCTCACGTGCTGGAGACCACGGTGGTGGTAGTTAAAGGCAGGAGATGGCCTCTGAGATTTGTGGGCTTAGAGTGGGTGGAATTGGGCACTGCAGAAAGGGACAGGTGCTTCTGTGAGGAGGACAAGGGCTAGGATACAGCAGGACATTTTTCTTTCCTGGTCTTCCCTCTGTCCTGGGCATGGGCCACTTCAGCTCCTTAGCTGCTCCACTCTGAGCAAAGCCCTCATTGAGGACTTGACATAGCACTCAGCCATTGCTAATGAGGTTTCAGGGGTGCCTTTCTAGTATAAATAAAGGATTATAGGTGTACCCCATTTTAATCTCCCCCTCCCCTTCCATAAGCCTTAGTCATGGGTTGCTGCAGGCACGTGGCCACAGGGGACTGTCTGTCTGTGCCTAGGGCTATCAGTGGAGATAGCTATTTAAGAGGTTTTACTTTTACATCTGAGCAGCCAAATTGTGCATGTAACAATGGGGACCAATTATTGCACAATAGAGCATCCCCATGAAACATAGAGAGTTTGTGTTTAATATGCAATGAATGATACCATCTTTTCCTAAACAATGGGAACATTTCCATAGCATTTGGGAGAAAGGAAATTCAATTCTTAAAGTTTTAGTTGTTTGTGAAAGTGATATGTGTTGTCATTTCATCAATGATTTTCAAAACAATCACCCCCAAATAGTGAAATAAATAATAAAATATTTTCACTAGGTTCATATATATATGGAATATAGAACTTTTGTGGGTTTGAACTATCACTTATATACCCTGTTCTTTAGAAGCCAGATCATGTTGAGTTCTATTCTATATCCAGTTCAAGCAATCACAATGTTGAACAGTTTAAACCACTTTTAAAAATCCATTCTGTGGACAGCTGTTGTCTAGTTATCCTGTGTTGAACACGAATCCTAAATTACAAATCCTGAATTGAGAATTCACAATTCGCTCAAGGTTCTTAGAGTTCCTCTGTTTTAGGAAGAATGCACTATCTACTCAGTATATTTTATAGAGGAAAAAGTGAGGCTCAGAAATGTTAAGGGATCTGATCCAGGACCATAAAATGAAAGAACTGAGTGGTCAGTGGAGAACTTACTGAAAATTTAGTTTTTAATAATTTCAAGGCAATGGAAGCAAAAGAGGCAAAAATTCAACATGTAACTTGTTAAAAAAGGTACTTCTATTAGAAAATGGTGATTAACATTACGTTCATTTTAAAATATAGCAGCATATATTTTATTGATCAAATTGAAAGTAAGCAACTCATCCTTGGTTGCCCAGCACTGTCCTGATTTTAGCACTTCAGCAAGCAGAAAGTTCTACATTCCCGAGAATCCCTTGGTCTTGGCAAACTGGGATGGCTGGTCATCATAAATTTGGCTTCCCCCAAACATGCTGCAAAATAAAGGTAAAGTTGTCATAGTCTTCCCCCTGGGCTAAGTTTCTTCTTGCTAAGTCATTTTCTCTTACAAAATAACCTGTAATCTGTGAGGTAGAAATGTGTGTAAACTTTGAGCTACTCTGGTTAGATTGGAAAAAAATAAACATTGAGTCTGGACTCTTCCTTCTTTGTTTTTCTTGAATTCTCTTATTCTGTCCTACCACATGTAGGATAGTGGTGGGAACATGGAGACTGGTGGAGAAATTCTTTCCCAGAATATTTTTTTATGACATCTTGGGTAATATTGTAGTACCTGAGACTCAGAAAGAGTGGTATGAGCAATGGTTGGCAATTGTTTTCTATAAAGGGCAAGAGAGTAGATATTTTAGTCTTTGCTGGTTACACATTGTTTCTATAACACACACACACACACACACACACACACACACGTGTGTGTGTATGTGTGTAACAACTCTTTGAAAATGTAAAAACTATTTTTAGCTTTTAAAGTATTTAAAAATAGGCTGTGGACCAGATTTGGCCTGCAGGCCATAGTTTGCCAAACTCTCCTGTACAGTGTGCAACAGTAATATACTGTAAAACACATTTTTAATTGTAAATTTTTCAGCAGCTACATTTTGAAAAGTAAAAAGTAAAAAAACAAAAACAAAATAACAACAAAAAAACCCAGCAACTTTAAGGTTGAGATTCTCTGGCTCTACCAACTGAGCCAGCCAGGTACTGGTGATTTTAATAATGCATTTTATTTATCCTAAATATTAGCATTTCAATGTAATCAATACAAAAATTATTACTAAGATATTTTGTGTTTTTTTGGTACTTTCTTTGAAATCTAATTAATCTAGACTAATCACATTTCAAGTGTTCAATAGCTATTGCATGTGGCCAGTGGCCAGTATTTTGAACAGCAGAGTTCTGGGGCATCTTCATAATGTATAATTTGACAAATGCTCAGCCTTTCTGACCAAGGTCATGCAGCAAGGTTAGCAGCAGTCCTGGTACTAGGTCTCAGATCTCTAGACTTGCCAGTGGTCTTCCCATCACACTGTGAGGCTTCTCAGTTATGTAAAGTGGCATTAATGACCCTATACCTGGGGGGTCTTGGAGAAAGGGTTGATTTTCTGGTATGATGGTGTGTTTATCCTATGCACAGCTCAGTGTGTGGTTCTGCTTGTAATCTGTAGCAAACACACAAAGGTCTGGTTGGAAAAAGGGGTGTTGTCTATGGCCATGGAGAAAAGTGAAGGGAAAGAGGGAAAGGAAGTCCTGTGCAGTAATCACCTGGACTGTGGACGTGTAGATGGGTGGGGGAGGAAAGAGGGAAAAGGTGGTGGGGAGCAGAGAGAGAGAGAGAGAGAGAGAGAGAGAGAGAGAGAGAGAGAGAGAGAGAGAGGAGAGAGAGAGAGAGAG
>CAUYQG010045819.1:0-11040 GCA_963574415.1 Tarsius wallacei
CACATTTATTTTATACCCTGAGTCTTTTCAAAGTCCTTTATCAGTGCAAGGAGTTTCTTGACAGATTCTCTTGGGTTTTCAAGGTATACAATCATGTCAGCTGCAAGAGAGATAACTTGAATTTCTCTTTTCCTATTTGCATACTCCTGATCGCCTTCTCTTTTCTGATCGCTCTAGCCAGGACTTCCAATATTATATTGAACAGTAGGGATGAGAGTGGGAATCCTTGTCTTGTTCCAATTTACAGGGGATATGGTTCCAATTTTTGTTTCCTTAGGAGTATATTGACTGAGGGTTTCTCGTAGATGGCTTTTACTATTTTGAAGTATGTTCCATGTGTGCCTAAATGTTCAAAGCTTTTTATCAAGAAGCGGTGCTGGATTTTATCAAAAGCTTTTTCTGCATCTAATGATATAATCATGTGGTTTTTGTCTTGACGTTTGTTGATGTATTTAATTACATTTATGGTCTTATGAATGTTGAACCAGCCTTGCATCCTGGGGATGAAGCCTACCTGGTCATGATTGACGGTTTTTTGAGATGTGTTGTTGAATCTGGATTGCTAGTATCTTGTTGAGAATTTTAGTATCTATGTTCATCAAAGATATTGGCCTGTAGTTCTCTTTCTTTGTTGGGTCTTTACCTGGCTTGGATATCAATGTGATGTTAGCTTCATAAAATGATTGGGGGAGAGTTCCATCTTTCTCAATCACCTGGAATACTATCAGTAGGATTGGTATCAGCTTCTCCTTAAATGTCTTATAGATTTCTTCTGGAAAGACATCTGGTCCAGAACTTTTTTGTAGGTAGTTTTCTTATGACATAGTCAATTTCCTTGATTGTTATTGGTCTATTTGGGGTCTTGGTTTCTTCTTGTTTCAACCTTGGGAGGTTGTGATGTCAGAAAATCCTCCATTTCCTTGAGGTTTTCAAATATATTTCCATACATGTGTACATGGTAGTCTCTAATGATCTTTTGTATTTCTTCAGGGTCAGATGTAACTTCATCTTTTGTGTTTTTGATTGTGTTTATTTGTGCTTTTTCTCTCTTTTTCTTTGTCAGTCTACCTAGGGGACAATCGATCTTGTTTATCCTTTGAAACAACCACCTTTTTATTTCATTGATTTTTTTGTATTATCTTTTTGTCTTCTATGTCCTGGATTTGGGCTTTTATTTTGATGATCCAGATTTTTCTGCTGAAGTTAGGATTTTGGAGGTCTTGCTTTTCCAGCTTCCTTAGGTGACTTATAGGCTGTTAATTTGTGATTCTTTCATTTTCTTCATGTGTGTTTGTAGAGATATGAATTACCCTCTTACTACAGCTTTCATGGCATCCCAGGGATTTTGGTAAGATGTTTCTTCTTATTCATTTGTTTCCAGGTATCTTTTAATCTCTGTTTTGATTTCATCATTGACCCAGGAATTGTTTAGCATCATGCTGTTTAGTGTCCATGTCTTTGTGGGTTTTGGGTAACCTTCTTGGTGTTGATGTTTATTTTTATTCCACTGTGATCTGAAAGCGTGCATGGCAAAATTTCAATCATATTAAATGAGCTTATGCTTGATTTATGGCCAAGTATTTGGTCGATCTTAGAGTACATTCCCTGTGGTGATGAGAAGAATGTATGTTCTGTGGTTGTTGGATGGAGTGTTCTGTAGATATCAATTAAGTCCATTTGGTCAAAAGTCACATTGAGGTTTCTTGTCTTGTTTCTGATTTTCTGTCCTGATGATCTGTATATGGTTGTAAGTGGGGTATTGAAGTCCCTAGCTATGAAAGTGTTAGAGTCAATATCTTTTTGAGTTTACCTAGTAGCTGCTTTAGGAATGTTGGTGCTCCTATGTTGGGTGCATATATGTTTAGGATGGATATTTCTTGTTGACAGATTGAACCTTTTATCATTATGCATTGGCCTTCTGTATATTTTTAAATTTTTGATAGCTTAAAGGGTATTTGTCTGAGATTAAGATTGTGACTTCTCCTTTCTTTTGTGTTTTTTTTCACCTGAAAATTTGTTTCTTATCCTCTTACTTTGAGTCTGTGAGTCTCCTTTCTAGTGAGGTGAGTCTCTTGAAGGCAATAAATTGTTGACTGTGTATATTTTATCCATTTTGCCATTCTATGTCTTTTCAGTGGTGCATTGAGTGCATTCACATTCAGGCTAATTATGGAAATGTGAGAGTTGATCCCTAACAGAAGGTTCTTACAGAGTGGTTGTTGTTCCTGTTTGTTTATTGTCTTTCTTTTGGTTTTGGAGTTGGTTCATGTGTGCTTTTAATCTTTTGCCTGTATTCTTGTGAAGAACGTTGTTCTTTTTTCCTTTTCTTCTGTTTTTAATACTTTCTTAGTGTTTCTTGTAGAGGTGGTCTGGTGGCAGCGTAGGTTCTTAGGGATTGGATATCTGGGAAAGATTTCAATTCTCCCTCACTAATGATGCTTAGCTTGGCTGGGTTGTTTATTCTTGGTTGAAATTGTTTATCTTTTAGAACTTTGACGATAGGGCTCCATGCTGTCCTAGCCTAGAGGGTTTCTGTAGATAAATCTGCTGCTATTCTAATTGGTCTTCCCTTGTAGGTAGTTTGACGTTTTTCTCTTGCTGCCTTTAGGATGTTTTCTTTTATACCTACTTTGTTTAGGTGAATTATTATGTGTCCGGGACTTGGTCTTCTCAATTGTTGCCTTGCGGGGGTTCTCTGTATCTCTTTTGTTTGAATTTTTGTATCACTGATGAGATGAGGGAAGTTTTCTTGAATGATTTCATGAAATGTTTTTTCCAGTGTGGCCTCTGTCTCTCTCTCTGCCTCAGGATGGCCAATTACTCTAGGTTTGGTCTCTTGAATTAATCATGCATCTCTTGAAGATTTTGTTCTGTCTTTTTAAGCTTCTGTTTTATGCTTTTTGACAGTTTGGTTTAGTTCTGTATTTTGGTCTTCAAGTTCTGAGATTCTTCTGCTTGGCTAATTCTGCTTTTCATGCGTATTAGTTTGTTATTTATTTACTTCTCATTATTCTTTACTTCTGTTATTTCTGTCATCAGTTCCTTCCTATTTTCCTCTTGTCTATCCTTTGCTTTTATTTTATTCTCTCTATTAATATATTGATGTCTGGGTTGTTGCATGTGACCAGTCATTCTGGGCACTCTTCATTGTTTGTGTTTCAAAGTCTGTTTTCTCTTTGTGTGACTTCCCAGGAGTCTGTGTGAGACCTATATTCTTCTTTTGTTCTTTTTTTCATTTGTGCAGATTTTTCCTCCCTACTTTTTCCTTCCCTCCCCTTCCTCCTCCTCTTTAGTTCTGTTATTCTGGCGTGGAGGTGTTGCTTTTCCTTCTGTTTGTTCAATCCCCTATTCTTCCTTATGTATATCCTTTTGCTTTGTTCAATTTCAGAGTTGGACAGCTGGTTGGGGACAGTCCTTTTTGCAGTTTTGAGATTTAATTAAGGGGGAAGCTGTGATTCAAAATCTATATGTAGATCCCAGTATCTGCCGACAGGTGTATGGATAATCTGAAACCCACTTCCCACTGCCTTGGAATCTGTCCATACAGGGAGGTTGTAGGTTTACTCCCTGAAAGCAAAATGAGGTTAACAGAGGAAAGAGATGGAGCAGCCAGTTGTGGGGAGGGGTGGTGGAGAGAGAGCAGCGTAAGATGAAAAACAGATGAGCGTACCAACTAACAAATGAAAAGAGACACAAAGACTGAAACAAATGCAAACAATAACCACGACTACAAACTAACCAACAACCATACAAAGAACTAAAACATACATTGATGCTAATGTACAAACTAGCCAACCTCCTCATTGGTGTGCTATTCCTCTATACAAAGATGGGGTTTACAAAGAAATAATAATTTTAAAAAGAACAAAACAAAAGGAATAGAATAAAGTTAGTAAATTAACAGAACCAACCAAGCACATTCTGAAACTTTTCCTTTAAGTCCAATGTCCTTTCAGCTCTGATTTCTAGCTGTCTTTGTGGGCTGGTATATTTGTTCACAGTTAGGGTCAGTTGCCCCTGGCCTGCTGTGAAGTGCAGTTCAAATCTGGGCTCCCTGCCCAGTCTATGACTCAGATCTGTCCTGTGTCTATTTATCAAGGGGGAAGGTCTTCTGTCTTTCCCATTGTGATGTTGTTACCTTGGATCCCCAGCAGGTTGTGGTCTCTCTCAGCTCCAGTTGATCTTTATCTGCAGCTGCTGCAACCTGCAAGTCAACGCAACCCAGCAGGGTGGATGTCGGAGGGCACCCAGGATGGAAGAGAGCTGGCAATGGTAGTGACAGTGGCAGCAGCCACCTCACGGTAAATGGAAGGAGCTCCATGAGGCTGGCTCTGGGTGAGGGGTGGGTGTGATAGTGGCAGTAGTAGCAGAGGCGATCGCAGTAGATTGTGCTTGCAGGAGTCTCACAGTCTGAAGTGGTGGTTCGCCACTGGCAAGGTTATGCCACGGTGGTGTCTGCGGCTGCAATGGCTGCCCAGACCGCCATGATGTTTGAGTGGTGGCTGCGGCTGAGCTCTGTGTGAAGGTCAGGCTGCCAATGATAGGATCTGAAGCCTCCAGGAGAGAGTTAGAGTCTTTATGTGTGGTCTCTTTTGTGGAGGGTCTGTAAACTGTCCCATCACCATCTTTCTGGAAGTTCCAAGAGTTTATTTTTCAAATACTTGTTTTTATTCCTCTTACCTCATTAAGAATGTGGAATATCGACCTTTCTTGTCTCACTCACGTCTTCACGGGATGGTTCAATTGCATATCATTAATTCTGGCTTCCTCTGTGAGCACATTTTATTAATTTGATTAATCAAGTCTGCTTTTTATTGTATAATTATCATAATTTTACATAGTTGAGCTACTTTATTGAATTTTGAGTTGAAACTTTTAACATTATCTACATATACTAAAATTGTTGTGGTGGTATACACCTTTTTACATACATTTATATTCAATTTATTGAAATTTTTAAAGAGTTTTTTAATCTTTGTCAATCAAACTTGTAGATCTGCAATACCTTACATTTGTGACATATTTTTCTGTTTTTAAAATCAAAAGTATATTGTGTACTTGAATGTTCTATTCACAGTGACTTCAGAATGGATCTTATTAGTAATTCTATTACCTCAGGAGATCTTTCCAGGTGACCTGTCTCAAGGGGTCATGGAGACTCACTATGCCTAGGAACAATCATACCAGCATGAGAAGTGACAACAGCAACAGCACCAAGTGTAGGTCACAGCATTGTCAGCAGGAGTCCTCAGATTATTCTCCCAGTCACAATTAACCTTCTCCACCCACTTTCCATACTTCCCAGGGGATGTGAAGAGAAACAACTTGGGTGAGCTAACCCTGGGATACTGAAGAACAAAGAGACATCCAGATTTCATGGCACTTGGAATGGTGGACTCCAGCTCTAGATACATAGACCTTGATCTAATCATTCACATTTTCTGCTTAGAGAGGACAATGGACCAAAGCACTGTAATCTAGCAAGAGAATCTTCTGAATTTGTCAAGGAGACTAATACATTTGACAAAAATTGATGATTTGGGAATTTTTGTGTAGTGTTCAGAACCTGTGAACACCAGAATCTGTTTTCAGTCCACTGATATGTTGCTAAGAAAAAGAACCCCATAGCCAGCTGGCAGCTTGGAGCAAATCTGAACAATTTCAGAGACTTTTTCTGTGATTTCTTTTGAATGTCAGTGTCATCATTTGTAATGTTTTCTCTTTAGCATTTGATATAATGTATTTGAGAAGTCTCTCCTTTTCTCTTAGTTAATCTATCTCTGGTTTTGTTTCAATTGTTGATTATCTTTTTTTTCTCAAAAAACAATGCACAGTTCTGTTGATGTTTCTACTCTTTTAAAGTCTCCTTTTCATTTATTTATTTAATTACACTAAAACCTCATGAACACATGAAGGGTATATATATTGATATTCTGTTTTTTAATGTGAGATTCTTTTTAGACTCAGCTAAATGCATAGGAAAATATCCTGAGGACTCTGCAGCTCCCACCACAAGACAAGGGTTATAATTGCCAAGCTATGGTGACAGGAAGGAAACAGACCTGGTCAAGAGCAGGAGGTTTGCTGTCAGGCTCAAAGTTTTCTATTCTGGGGACATCACTTATCTCCTTCCTCACCCTGAGATACAGTCATTTCTGTCTGGGTGGGAAAATCACATAATCTTATCTTTGATATATGTGGATGCAAGCCCAGGAAGGAGGCAAATCACACGTTATCTCTGCACTTGCTCTTTTAGGAATATCTACACCAAATTGTTTTTGAGAATGTCTACATCAAATAGTTCCCCTTTTCGACTTCACACACACCCAGTCTATTCATGACCAAAGACTCACATCCTGCATCATACAATTGTCAGCTAATTAAGTATGGGTATATCTACACATCTGTGAAACAAACATCACCATCAGAACCATACAATGTAAGTCATTTCCAAAGTCTCCTCTAAGTGTGTGTGTGTGCGTGGTTCAAAGCCTGGGTATGCATTGTACTAGTTAATTGTATAACAACTTTAGGACAACTCTTGTTTCTTCTCTGGTGGACTGGTGTGTGAGCATTTCAGGTCAGTAGTGCAGATGATACATATATCTGTAATGTGCCCCAGTACACATCAATGCACACTATGACTCAGTCGAGCTTTCCTGATGATAATCCCTACTCACATGTCATCATACATCACTGCTAAGAGAGCTGAACATGTTCATGATACTCTACCGGAGGACAACACCTGAAAACTTGTGCCTGACTTCTCAGGGACTGCACCCCTGTTGCCTTTGCATTTTAAATTTATATGCTGTTGCTTCATACACTGTAACCACGAACAAAACAGGTAATTCAGATTCCTATATTTCTATTGATCAGAGGAACTGAAGATGATCCAGAAACACTTGAAACAATGACATGAGCAGTGGGATTTGCTAGAAAATTCCTGACTCACTGACATGTGACTAAAGTGTTGTGTAAAATACCAAAAAGTGAGAAGGTGTAGGATGAGGTGGCCTACCTGACTACAGAATTTCATGGCATGAGATCACATGTGCACTCCAAAGAATAGCAGGCAGCAAAAGTCATCAATGGAATTTAGAAATTATATACCCAATCACAAATATTTTCCCCCTGGAACTAAAAATATAAAAAATAACTTAGAGACAAGTACAATAAATTGATTGCCAACATATCTCTCAGAGGACAACAATTGGAGGAATTGCCCCTGAAAATGAAAACAAGGCAAGGCTGGCCGTTCTCACCCATCCTGTTTAACATAGTATTGGAAATTCTAGCAAGAGCAATCAGGCAAGGGAAGGAAATAAGATTATCCAAATAGGAAAAGAGGAAGTTAAGATAGGCCTCTTTGCTGATGATATGATGCTGTATCATAAAAACTCAAGGGAATCTGTTGAAAACCTCCTTACACTGATAATTGATGTTGGCCAAGTCTCAAAGTAGAAAAATCAATGTGCAAAAGACAGTTACATTTTTATATACAGTCACCAAACAGGCAGGGAAACAAATAAAAAGCACAATACGATCCACCATAGCATAAAAATGACATACCTTGTCATCCACCTACCCAGTGAAGTGAAAGACCTTTGCAGTGCAATCTACAAAACAATGCCCAAATAAAGAATACACACAAAAATAGAAAAATATTCAATGCTCATGGAATGGAAGAATCAATATTGTTGAAATGTTCAGGCTACCCAAGACAATCTACAGATTGAACACAATACCCATTAGATAACCAAGATCATTCCTCTCAGACCTGGAAATGACAATACAAAAATTCACATGGAAATATAAAAAGGGCATGAATAGCCAAACAATCCTCAGCAAAATAAACAAATTGGGGGGTATCACACATACAGACTTTATACTTTACTAGAAGGCTACAGTAATTACAAAAGCTTGGTATTGGTACAGGCATATAGGCCAATGTACTAGGATGGAATTTCTTTTTTTTTTTGAGTTGGAGTCTCACTCTGTCACCCAGACTGGAGTGCAGTGGCCACTCCTGGCCACCGCAGCCTCGACCTGCTGGGCTCCAGCGATCCTTCCGCCTCAGCCTTCCAAGTAACTGGAACTACAGGCGCGCGCTACCACACCCAACTGATTTTTTGATTTATTGTAGAGATGAGGTCTCGCTTGCCCAGGAGGGTCTCGAACCCGCGGGCTCAGGCAATCCACTCACATCAGCCTCCCAAAGGCGCGGGATTACAGGCTGAGCCACCAAGCCCGGTTGGCATAACATTCTTGGCCAATCTATACTGGTTAAGATTTCCAGCAAGAATTCAGCATGTGACATTTAATGACTCCCTTCTCTTCCCTCTTTGAAGTCCACCTGCCTGTATGGGGTGTGGGCAGAATGGTGAAAGTCTGGGTCTGCTAAGGACCAAGGTCCTGCCTAGAATCTTTCTGCTCAGGATGCGGGTGATGTTGGGGCTGCTTTCCTTATGGTGTCAGGATGCCTCCTCAGCTCTGAGCGTCCCTTCCGCCCACGAGGACAGAGCCGGTGTAACAAGGGTTCTGTCCTCGTGTGGTTCTCTCTTTTGGAACAAAGGCAATCCTTTCCAGAAGCCACTGACAATCTTCTGGAATAGCATTGGCTGGCCACGGGTCACACACTCACTCATAGACTAGTCCCTGGCAGAGGGTGCAGGATGGCCATCACTGCTACAGACCAGTGCAACTCATTCCCTAGACTAGACACACCACCTGACAAAACCAGCCTCTCCCACACCTTTGTAACAAGTCCCTTAATTCAAGCCTCTTTGAGAACACCATTTGAGCAGCCATCTGTTGTCAGGGCTGCTGTGTGTGCAGTGTGAGTGTGCTGCATCTGCATCAGAGTGTGTTGTGCATGCATCAATGTGAATGAATGCGCGTGTGTGTGTGTGTGTGTGTGTGTGTGTGTGTGTGTGTGTGAATCACAGAAAGAGAGAAGCAAACCCAGACAATGAAGCTAATCGGTCCATTGTTCCCTGGCCTGGTGCTCACTTCCCACCTGCTCTCCCTAAACCCAGGAAATTCCCAGGGCAAAACAAAGCCTCCAGATGGAACGAGTCCACTGAAAAGCGTGAATGGCTCAAACAGAAAGTCAGGATCGGCTTTCTTGGCCCCAATTTCCTTTTTTTTTTTTGCTTTTCAGAATTTTAAGCTTCAGTTTTAGCTCTGGATTTAACTATTCAGTTGAGCGGATGGCTGCTTAGCCCAGGGACAGCCAGGCTTCTCTGTACCCCAGCAACTTCCCCCTGGGGCTGTGTCACAGGAAGGTCACCCTCTTATCACAGCTCTCCTGAGCAGAGCTGGTTGGGGGAGGGAGAGGCAGGGAACATGGATGGCCAAGGACTGAAGTGTGAAAAGAGAGAGGTTGGCTCAGCAAAGCCAAATGGGTCAAGAGCTCTCAGCGAGGTGGCCGAGGCTGCTAAGAGCAGGGCTTGTTTAGCCTGGATCATGTTTCCTCTAACTAGCCTCCCTATACACACACACACACACACACACACACACACACACACACACACACACAGAGCTGTGATCTGAAGGGCAGACCCGTACTATAGTGGAGGCCAGGATTCCTGGGCTATTTCCAGCATAGGCTCTTCCCCCTACTTCTAGGAGGTGTATGATTGGAACCCCAAGGCCCTGCTGTACGCCCAGAGCAGGTCCAGACATGGCAACCAGCCCAGAGCATTGCCAGAGCTCACAGGGGCTGGAAAGGGCAGGTGGGGTGGGGCCGGGGAAGCCAGTGACCCCAGGCCAGAGCAGAGCTTAGAGCAGAGAGGCCTCAAGGAACACTTGGAGGAGCCCGCTGTGTAGAGACCGGGCCACCTGGCCCTGTCCTCAACTGCCCTTTGTGGGCACCGGTCCTCAGCACCCAGGTCTCAGCTCAGACATCACCCTGACAGTCCTCTCCCACTACATTCTTTCCTCCTGGCAAAAGATCATGCTCTGAATCTTTGTTGCTCATTCATTTATTGATGGTTGATCCTCAACCACTACTGCCTTCTACACACACAGACACACCCACATTTACTAAGAATAAGAGAGAAACTTCAGAAAAGAAATTCCATTCATCACTGAATTCCTAGCACCTAGCACAGGGCTCAGAACGGACAGGCACTCAAGAAATTGACTGCAAAAGCCTGGAAAACCATTTGGCCAAGCAGGCAACTAGAATGACCCTTGAGTAATTGAAGGAATTGTGCCAATTTGTATTACAGTTATGTTATTCCTTTAAAAGTTTGTGTGAGGCCGAGCGTGGTGGCGCATGCCTGTAATCCTGCTACTTTGGGAGGCAAGTGCAAGAGAATCGCCTGAGCCCAGGGGTTCAAGACAACTTGGGCAACGTGGCAACAATAAATCAAAAAATTAGCCGGGTGTTGTGCTGTGCACCTGTAGTCCCAGATACTTGGAAGGCTGAGGTAGAAAGATCAGCAAAGCAGGTTGAGACTGCAGTGGCTATGAGTGTGCCACTGCACTTCAGCCTGGGTGACAGAGTAAGAAGCCAACTTAAAATTTAAAAAAGTTTGTGAGTACATAGGTAATGAACTCATAAAGCTCAAACGACAAGAATGCTGTGGTGGGGAGGCAGGATACAGCACTATAATTTCGCATTCGAGCTGCTGGAGGTCATTCAGTGACTGAGTGAATTAATGAGTGAATGAATAAATTGAATAAATGTGAACTTGCCTACTATGTATTGACTGCTCTTTTTTTGAGAGAGAGAGAGAGAAAAAAAAAAGAATGGCTAAGAATAAAGTTTCTGGGGCCAGAGAGCCTGCATTTCAATCCCAGCTTTGCTACTTGTATGATCTTCAACAAGCTATACTGCCCTTTAAAAAACATTTTTTCAGCCGGGCTCGGTGGCTCAGCCTATAATCCCGTGCCTTTGGGAGGCTGAGGTGAGTGGATTGCCTGAGCCCGCAGGTTCGAGACCCGCCTGGGCAAGTGAGACCTCATCTCTACAATAAATCAAAAAATTAGCTGGGCATGGTAGCGCGCGCCTGTAGTTCCAGCTACTCAGAA
>CAUYQG010045820.1:0-18567 GCA_963574415.1 Tarsius wallacei
CCTATGCTAGGAGTTTGGAATGTATAGGAGGACCCCAAAAAACTGGAATTTATTTGTTAAAAACTGTGTATTCTTACATGTTTAAACTTCGGTCACCTTCAAATTACTCTTTATTTGATATAGTATGCCTATTGAGATGCTTTTTCCACTGCTCAGAACAGTTTTTGAACTTGTCAATTTTGATGCCTTTCAGTGCTTCTGCTGCTTTTTGTTCCACGTTGGCAAAATGTTTCCTATGAGGACTTTTTTCATCTGAGGAAACAGAAAAATGTCACTTGGGTGAATAGGAGGGTAGGACATGGGGGTCATGCCATTTTGGGTCAAAAACTGCTGAACACTCAGTACAGTGTGGGCAGGTATGTTATCATGTGGAAGAACCAGCCACCTGTTTGCTACAACTTGGGATGTTTCTTCTGCAAATCATGATGCAACCTTCTCAAAACTTCCAGATAAAAACTTTGGTTGACTGTTCGATTCAGAGGAACAGATTCCGAGTGTACTCCAAGGGGTCTGCCCTCCAAAAGATAATTCCGGGCTTTTTTGGGGTCCCCCTCACATATGACAGTAGTTAGCTTAAGTTCTTTAAATGTCGTTGGTTTAAAATTGTACAGATTACAGTTGGAAATGTAATTATTTTAAGAATAGATAATTATAGTCAAGTACTACTTGTACCTACAAGTACCTACTGTTCACTCATCAGTCCTATTGAGTACCTTGTTGACACTGGGTACTACCAGGGATATAGAGATGAATAAGATGTGATCCCCGTCCTGGAGGCTCTGGTTTGTAGTGGGCAGGGGTTGATGGGGACTGTGTAAACTATTAATGGTAATGAGGGCTCCATGAAATAGAGGCAAGGAGCTAAGGGCACACTGCAGAGGGTTCCGAGAGTGCTGTGGTGGAATGGGCCCATGCACAGGAAGATTCCATGGAAGTGACCCTTGAAGCAACTTTGATGGAAAAGTAGGAGCTCTTCTGGAAGGTGGGGAGAGGAGCCTCATCGAGTCAGGGATGAGAGAACCTGAGGTGGCAGGCCCAGGCAGCAGGGCTTCGTTGGTGATTCTAGAAAGTTGACTCTGGCTCAGGGAGTGATGGAAGATGAGGGTGTGGAGAGTAGCAGTCACATGGGCCTGTAGACCTTGGGGATCTGGACCAAGACCTATAGGCCGTGGGATGTACTTACAGATCTAAGCAGGGAAACATTTCAGATTGGCCTTTTGAAAGCAAGCTGGTATTCGTGGGGAGAGACTGGAGGCAGGGAGGCAAAATGGAAGGCTGCTGTGCCCCGATGAGAAATGAAGGGGCCTGAGTCACAGTAGTGGCAGCGCACAGAGCTAGCTCAGAGGTGTCGAGAAGAATTCCTGGCAGAAGTGCTCATCAGTAGACTGCCAGTCACCGAGGGGAAAGAAAGACGAGTCGGACACCTGTTGTCAGTGCTGTGGTGGTCTAAAGGGGACACATCCCTTATGATGCAAGGTAGTAAGTGTTGGGTGTCACGAGAGAGAAGTGGGTGAAGGACTGAGGCCTTCGATGTTTGGCCCAGGAGCGTGAAAACAGGCACCTGTCCCTCCAAAGTGTTTCACTTTTTCAAGGTGGGATGTGCACATGACTAGTCTGCAGCTGAGAGTCTGTTCAGACACTGCAGCAACTCCACTTAACGTAAAGTAAGACGCGCTTGGTATCCAAATGACAGTCATAGGGTGAGAGGCGAAAGGTAAGTCCTAATTAGAACACGTTCTAGATATTCAGTCCCTTTTTCACTCAGATCTGGCCCTCATCCCTCAGCATTCTCATATCTAGAACTTTTAGTGACCATTTTATATAGAACATGATGAACTTGAGCAAACTGAGAAAATGCAGGCTGGTTAAGAATGTGATTGAGGCCAGGCATAGTAACTCATACCTGTAGTCCCAGCCCTTTGGGAGGCCATGGTGGGAAGCTCTCCTGAGCCCAGGAGTTTGAGACCAGCCTGGGCAACCAAGCGAGACCTCCTCCTTAAAAAAAGGAAAATGTTTTTTAAAAAGAGATGAATGTGATTGAATCCAAGAAGAAAGCCATACCTCTCGCCCCTGCCATGACGCAGTAGAAGAGCTTGGTGCCCAAGTACACGTCAACTGAAACTGAAGCCTGGCACTTGAAAATAAGTACCTGTCAGGTTACTAGCAGTGGTGTGGACTAGGCCTGAGATGCCACATACCACTGTCAGCAAGCTCTGTGGCTCGGGTTCACAGTAAAATGATTTCCCCAGCTGAGAATATTTGTTAAGTGTCACCTGTCTCTTCACTATGCTTCTGTAGTTCTTGCTTAGCTGTCTGCAGGCCGATGTAGTGGATAAGCCACCGGGAACTGGGATGGATCTGCCGCTTTAGTTATCTTTGATGTGGGAAAAACAGGAACTCTCCTCAGCATCCCTCTGCTCCTGGAGGCCCGATGCTAGAACTGTGCCTCTGTGGGCTGCCCTCCAGGCCACCTGCAAAGTGGTGTTCTTGGTATGGGTCTAAGCAAGCTGTGTGTGTGTGTGGGTGCACGCGCGTGTGTGCATGCATGTACACATGCATGTGTGTGTAAGAAGTGTGTTTTAATGTGTTTGTATGCTAGTTATGGGCTTTTTTGTCTTAGTGTTGTTAAGGTCACATGCGTGTTGGTTTTCCAGTTTGCTTCCGGAGGTAGACAGGGGAAGTGTCGATTTTCAGAGTGGGGACTGATTTGCATTTCAGAATGGCTGACACATTTGATAAGAAGGTATGTTACACGTCCTTAGAGAGGTAGGATTTATGAAATAGAGCGTTTTCCACTTTCTTCACGTGTGACATCATTACCTAACTGGCAGAAACCGAAACCTGGCACTTGAAAATAAGTGTCTTGTCAGGTTACTAGTGTGATGTGTACTGGCCTGAAATGCCCTGCGGCGACCCACCTGATGGAACGACTTGTCTTTGTGTAGACAATGAGCCTGCTGAAGAAGTGGTCCAGTCCAGCATTCTCCTGCACTCCAACCTCGCCAGCCTTGTCCGAGACCAGGTGATTCTGAAAGTGGACTCCGGAGACTCGGAAGTGGTCAATGGACTTATCTTCCAGCACATCACCCTCCTCATGTGCTCGGCTTATAGGAACCAGTTGCTCAACGCTTTTGTCCGTCCTTCCTTAGTAGCTATAGCATTGCAGATGACACCTGGGTTCAGGAAAGGTAACTTTCGGGAATGTGGTCTTGCATTTTAGAAGAGGCCCGGCCATTCTGTTACTTGCAGGGAACAACATTTGCAGCCTTGCAATGCTCAGCCACATCTGTGCGCCCTAAACCCCAACAAGGAGCTGCCCATACACTCAGAAGTTAGCTCCATTCCCTAGTTACGTGGCCGACAACCTAGAATCTTGAAATTGGAAGGACCTAGAAATTATCTAACCTTTACCTTTTATTTTATAAATAAGGAAAACTGGACCTAGAAAGTTGCATAGTAACTCGGGGAAGGACTCGGCATTGGAGCACAGTTCACTGCTTTGTTTCTGCTGTAACAGTTCCCCGGTCCAGCAGAGGCAGGGGGGCGGGCAAGCAGGCCAGCAGTGCATGAGCACTTAGGAAAAGCACAGCAGCCTTCCAGCTACACTGAGGAGTGTGAAAATGAGTAACACGGTTCTTGTTCACAGGAGCCTAGAGCAAGACCAGGGGTTTCTGCCCTTGTTAGAATTACTAGGGAAGTGAGTCCCTCTCTGAAGATTCTTTTTCAGCTGGTCTAGGGTGTGGGCCACCCATTGGTATTTTGTTTTGGTTTTTCAAAGCTAAACGGGCGATTCTAAGGAAAAGTGCTAAAGATAAAAAGATACCAGGAATGTGTATATGGAGGAAAATTAAGAAATAAGATTTTTTCCTTCTCTACTAGAGAACCATGGGGTAGGGGAACGTGAGGTACTCTAGCCTCTGAGGACTGGTGTCTTGCTCATCACCAGACTGACTAGTTAGAGGCCTGTTGTAATTTAGATTCAGCCATTAAATAATATGCTAGGCAGCTTGGTGGCTCATGCCTGCAATCCTAGCACTTTAGGAAGCTGAGGTATGAGGACTGCTTGAGCCCAGGAGTTTAATACCAGCCTGGGAAACATAGCAATATCAAAAAAAAAAAAAGCTGGGTTTGGTGGTATGTATCTGTAGTTCCTGCTACTCAGGAGCCTGATGTGGGAGGATCACTTGAGCCCAGGAGTTGAAGGCTGTGCTGAGCCGTGATTGTACCATTGCACTCCAGCCTGCACGATGGAGTAAGACCCTGACTCAGAAATAAAATGTGCTAGACTAACTTGTAGGTAAAATTTAGATTGACTTTAGCTTCCTTTAGGGGACTTGTCCCTGTTAAATGAATAAAAATATGCCTTTGAAATACTATATTTGGGAGTATCATGGACTTCCCTTACTCCTGAAACTGTAAAAACACTGTTGTAATTTTACACAACGAATTTATTTTCAGAGGATGTCTATGGTTGCTTTCGCTTCCTGCGTGATGTTTTTTCAGATGAGTTCATCTTCCTTCCAGGAAACACAATAAAGGTAAAGTTCTTAAGACAAAGAACAAGTATGTTTGCAGTGTGAGTTCTGGGTATGTTAGGCATGAATTCACAGACAACGTTTCAGGCAGTGTGTCATTCATATTTTCAAGGTGAAGTGGGGCAGACTTAAAGAGAAACTGGGGCCAGGCTTGTGGCTCACGCCTGTAACCCCAGTGCTTTGAGAGGCCGAGGCAGGAAGATTGCTTTAATCCAGGAGTTCAAGGTCAGCCTAGGCAACATAGTGAGACCTCGTCTCTACAAAAAAGTAGCTGGACATGGTGGCACGTGCCTGTAGTCCCAGCTACTCAGGAGGCTAAGGCAGGAGGATCGCTTGAGACCAGGAGTTTGAAGAGCAACTGGGACACAGTGTTCAGCAGACTGTGGTCTGATTCTTGGTCAAGTGTAATTGATAACTTAGGGGTTATCTAGAGAGAGGAAGGTCATTCTTTGGAGCATTAGTGTAGCCACTGTGAATAAACTAACTCTACATTAATAAACATTTAAAAATCAATACACATTTTCCTGTCAACTTGTTGGAATGAGTCGACCAAGCAGGTGCCTTTCGCTTTGAGAGTAACTATCAGTAAAACAACACTATCAGTTGTTTTGCCTGATGGTGTAGACAGCCGAAGAGTCACCAGCCTCCCAGAACTGGGCTGTTTTGTTGGGCTAGGGAGTAACAGTAGATGAGAAGACGGGTTAATCTCTTTATGCTATGCTAAGGGCAACAGGTTTGATTCTGTTGGGAGTGGGCAGGGACATGGTGGCAGGGACATGGTGGCACGCCAGAGATTTTTGAGCCTAAGCATAATTCTCAGTACTTTTAGGACTTGGTACATGTACTTCCTGTTTAAATTAAGGAATGTGGCTATGCAAAGAGAAAGTAAATCCATTACCCGGGTTGTGATTTTTAAGACTCAGACATTTTTTGTGTGTTTGCTGTGTTTAAAGCTCAACATTCTGAATGTTAGAACAAATGATTCCCTGACTACTGCCTGACAATCAGGATTGTTCTGGGAGGGCCTTTGGAAATGTCTGGTGTTCTCTTGTCTCAGGGCACGAGGCGGCATATAGTAAGTTAGGCAGTGTACCTATTAACCTCAATTAGTGGGTGCGTTATGACTTTGCCTTCCCCTTCCAGGACTTTGAAGAAGGCTGTTACCTGCTTTGTAAAACTGATGCCATACGAGTGACAACAAGGGACATCCTGGTTACAGAAAAAGGAAACACTGTGTTAGAATTTTTAATAGAACTCTTTAAGCCTTTTGTGGAAAGTTACCAGGTATGTAAATTTGGCAAGTTCTCCTTCATGCCCTGCATGTCAAATGTAGGAAGACTTTCTCACCCCGTGCGTGTTTCCAGTCTGAAGGGCAAGTATCTTTCCCGGGCAAATGATGGAACTAGAGAAGCTGATACATCCAACGACTGATTTCTCCTCCCCAGGGAGACCTTGTTCCCTGCATGTAGGAGGAAGCTTGACCCATTGCAGACCCAAGAGGACGTCAGCTTAGTGGCACCCTGGGAACGGTGTTCACGTGACCACAATTGCACCCAAGCATCGTTTGTCAAACTGTAGCTTCTGTCTTTTGTTCACAGCTTGTTACAAAGTGTTTGACCTCTAGTCGGCACTCAGTGAAGGCAAGACTTGAGTGATCCATGTCAGTTATTGATATCACTAAATGCTGGTGTTGGAAGGGAAAGAAAAAGTTGGCGTGCAAGCATCAGAAAGATTTTTGTCAGACCTCTCAGGGTGGTTAGAAGGGATGGTGTGCATGCCCAGCAGGAATTGTGCCTGGATTCAGAGGATGGGAGAGAGAGAGAGTTTGACACGTAAGCTGTAGGGGAGGCCCCGTACATTGTTGAGAAGCGTGTTCTGTGACTCAGTTGTTCATGCGTGCACCAGCTACGGCCCCAGAACGGCTTCCTTGCAGAGTGGCGCCTGTGGCGCATGAAATTGCATCAGCCTCCCCGCACAAAGTCTAGACTTGGTGAGCCCTGGATAAATGTTAGTTCTGTTTCTCACCTTTCTATAGTAGAACTTATTTAGTATTTTAGGGACTGCTAGTTTGTTAGTGTATTCAGAGTAAAAACAAAGTTATCAAAACCTGGCCCCTCTCTCCCAGGGAGCCTAAGAGAAATTAAGCTAATAGTAATTAACCTGTACCCCACTGAAACGAGAACTTATACTTTAATAAATATAGGCATAATCTAATTATAAAAAGGAGCATGAGAAATGTCCTAAAATTCTTCAGATTTTCTCTGCCCAAGCCTTGGAGTCTTTATGCTGCTCCACTATGAATGTCATTCTCTTAAGGGACATCGCATAAAGTCATTTGCTGTTCTGTTGTATCTGGCTACCCTTTTTCTCTCTTTGTTCCTCTCATCCTCCTCCTCAAAATCAGATAATTTGCAAATACCTCTTGCGTGAAGAAGAAGACTACTTCACTGAGAAACAGTACTTGGCTGCAGTTAGAAAATTCACCAGTCAGCTTGTGGATCAAGGTCAGTCACAAGTCTGTGGGTGGTGGTCTATTTTAGCTGAGAACAAAAAGCCGCCCCCTGACTCTTCCTTGCCCTCTGTTTCAGGTGCCTCTCAGTGTTACGATGTGTTATCGTCCGATGTGCAGAAAAATGCCTTAGCAGCTTGTGTAAGGCTCGGGGTGGTAGAGAAGAAGAAGGAGTAAGTGCGGGACAAGATCCAGGGTGCTAAGGGGCTTGAATGGCGTTTGAGCGTGGAATCCCAAGAGACGTCGGCTCGTGTGACCCAGTAAACTTTACATTGTACTTTACTGAGCTATCCCCGAGTTCGTTATGTAAGCATGCGTCACCCTGAATGTGTTATGTGGCTATGAATAAAAATGCAGCTGGAACAAAGAAAGAAAGCACTTTAGGCCAATATTTTGGCTTTGATCTAATGTTGAAATTTGTAGATTACAAGATAGCATTTTGGGGAGTATGGTTTGTGTGTGTGTGTACACAGACATGTAAACACATTCATACATGATACATACATACATGGACAAATGCATATATGTATCGTGTATGAATATGTGTGTATGGAGTGCCACTGCGCTCCAGCTGGGCAACAGTGAGACTCCAGCTCAGAAAAACAAAGACAGAGAAAGACATGATCATGACAGTTTACACATCAAGCTTTATCACTGTTGTCATTATATATATATAGACACATATGCACGTGTCCTTCTTCCTCAGCCTTCCAAGTAGCTGGAACTACAGGCATCTGCCACCATGCCTGGCTAATTTTTTGATTTACTGTAGAGACGAGGTCTCAGCAAGTTGCCCAGGCTGGTCTCGAGCCACTGGGCTCAGGCAATCCTCTCGCCCTAGCCTCCTGAAGTGCTGGGATTACAGGTGTGAGCCACTGTGCCCAGCAATCATGTGTCTTATGTGGTTAGAAGAATGAAGCCGGAAGCCAAAAGGCAGGACAGGAGCAAGAGGCCTTTTAACTATTTAAAACCGGTTTAGAGGAAGACCATTGAAAAGTTGTCTTACGGTATCTACCGTGAGGTGCAGAATAGAATATTGAAAGTTGTAATTTATGCAGTAACGAAGCTTGTTATCCTTTTCTCCTAGAAATAATGAGTATATATTTCATGTGAATGAACCTGCCACAACCAAACTAGAAGAAATGCTCGGTAAGTGCAGTTTAATAAAATATAATGAATTTTCACATTTATTGATATTAATATTTATTAAAACAAGAAAGTATACTATGACACCAAGTATTTTATCAAAATGAACAGTAGTAAAGTTCTAATATAAACAGGGAACTACTTTTTTAGTCAGAAGTTTTCTCAAGGAAACTAAAGAAAAAGGTGCAAAGAAAATTAGCATAAAAACACAAGAAGCGTAAGATAGACCGTCGTATACAACATGAAGATTTAGTTCCTGACATAACTAATCTCAGTCAGGTACAGACCCTTCACACCCTGTTTGTGGGGAGAATACCTCTCATTTTCATCCTGTGATTTCTGTTTTCTTTCACCAGTCTTGGTTTCCTTCTTTCCTGGATCAGGGATTGAAGTCAGT
The DNA here is from genome assembly GCA_963574415.1 of Tarsius wallacei. Lineage (NCBI taxonomy): Eukaryota > Metazoa > Chordata > Mammalia > Primates > Tarsiidae > Tarsius > Tarsius wallacei. The sequence continues at coordinate 8,588 of CAUYQG010045820.1, forward strand.
GTCCATATCACATAGACTTTCTGAACTCAGAATTTGGGGCTGGTAGCACGTTCTTGGGAAAATAATTCAACTCTTTTCTCTAGATCCTGTCAGTTATGAAGAAATTGTCCAGCCCAGGAAAAGGCAGGGCCATTTGTTTGTGGTATACAGTAAGAAGTGTTTATATCATCAGAGAAATGCAGACAATCAGAGGAGGTGGAGAACGCTTCTCATAGCGGTGGTGGAACAATTTTAGAAGCAGAGAGGAGGGTGCTAACACTTGAAGAAACTAATAATCTGCCAGTTATATTGAATGAGCGAATATCTTTGGCTGGACAGTCTTGCAAGGAGTGTTTTTGTACCTTAATTCAGTCCATTTGCCAACCCTTCATGGAAGAGCTTTAAGTGGATGTGTGTGAGGGTTAGGGAAGACCAAACAGCACATGGACAAAAGAGAACTGTTCTAAGAAAGAGAGCAGGCCGGGCACGGTGGCTCAAGCCTGTAATCCCAGCACTCTGGGAGGCCAGGGTGAGAGGATTGCCTGAGCTCAGGGGTTTGAGACCAGCCTGGCAACATGGTGAGACCTCGTCTCCACAGTAAATCAAAAAATAAGCCAGGCATGTTAGCATGCACCTGTAGTTCCAGCTACTTGGAAGACTGAGGCAGAAGGATCACCTGAGCCCAGCAGGTCAAGTCTGCAGTGGCCGTGAGCGTGCCACTGCACTCCAGCCTGGGCATCAGAGTGAGACTCTGACTCAAAAAAAAAAGAAAGAAAGAAAAGGAAGAGAAAGAAGGGCAGTGGAATAGTTGACACAGATAGGGAAGGTGGGAATGCTGTGCTTTGTGGAAGAAAATATATAGGTCGAAATCCCAGTCTCCTACTCATGTCTGAAATCTCAGAATAAGGACACTTAAAACTCTGTTTCAAATTAGGGAAGGGACCGGGCACAGTGGCTCATGCCTATAATCCCAGCACTTTGGGAGGCTGAAGTGAGAGGACTGCCTGAGCCCAAAGGTTCAAGACCAGCCTGGGCAGCTTGGCGAGACTTTATCTCTACGTAAATCAAAAATTATCGGACACCTGTAGTTCCAGCTACTTGGAAGGCTGAAACAGAAGGATCTTCTGAGCCCAGCAGGTCAAGGCTGCGTTAGCCATGAGCATGCCAGTGCACTCCAGCCTGGGTGACAGAGTGAGACTCCAACTCAAAAAAAAAAAATTAGGGAAGAGGGTCCTGTTGCTGAAACAACCCCAAACACCATGTTCTGTAAGGGTGACCAGATCAGTTTCTTACTCACAAGAAGCAGATGGAAGGTGAGTGTAAGCCTGCTAGAACATGCTGGGCTTGAAGTCCAGGAGACACAACGGGTTCAGCTCCCAACGCTGGCCACACCGCTACCTCCTGGAGCGTCTGCTGCCCTGTGAAGGGGGCTGGTGTTCCCACTGGTGCTGGTCAACCCGTCACGCTCTGCACAAGTACCAGGTGTCCCTCTTGGACAGCGGCTTAAGAAGCAGTTGTGTGAGGAAGGACAAAATCAACATGTTTCGTGAGCTGTCTTTCTTTTCTTATCTTAGGTTGTAAGGCGCCAGTAGGAAAACCAGCCACTGCAAAACTGTAATAATCGCCAAATGGCTGTGGAAAATTTGGTCACATGCTTGCTGTCATCAAAGGACTCTGACGACAACAAACAGAAGCAAAGGAGGGAAGAAGCATATCTTCTTGAACTTCGTAAGACTTTGAGAACAGTGGACTTGGTAGCGAGGAAGAGATGACCGGTGTAAGTGGTCCGTGTCACCTTCCCCACCACAACAGGTATAAGGCATTTGTATCCAACACTATGTGTGCGTTTTAAAATAAAACAGTCTTTTGGAAACTTATATGAAAAAGCAAAACTCAGCTCCTATTTCACTAACACTTTTCAACTTACTACACAACTTAAACTTTTATGTTGACTTTCAAATTAAAGTATGACATCAACACTAAAAGCTCTGGCTATTAAAAGAATACTACTGAAAAGGGTATATCTTATATTTCTTGTGGCTCGCTTTAGTTAAAGTTGCCTCAAACAAGTACAAGTTTGACAGAGGGATGTAATAAATTCTCTAGCTTACTTTAAATCTTGCCATCATTAACAAAACTGAATTAGTCAAAGTATGTGCAGCAAAGATATGTGATATATCATAATACACTTACGAATCCAAGGGACGAGAGGTGTGAAGTAAGATTGGTGAACACCAGAAACCTTGGTAGTTAGCCACCTCTGAGAGGGACGGGTAGGCTGAAAATTGGTTTGAGCAGGAGCCAGCCCCCAAAGTGGTAGTGTTAGAGTGAGGGAGGAAGGGATTGTGCAGTAGCACACTCAAAGCCACCCCAGCGTCGACCCGCTGGGCTCAGGCAATCCTTCCACCTCAGCCTTCCAAGTAGCCGGAACTACAGGCACGCGCTACCACGCCCAGCTAGTTTTTTGATTTATTGTAGAGATGAGGTCTCACCAATTTGCCCAGGCTGGTCTCGAACCCCTGGGCTCAGGCAGTCCACTCGACTCAGCCTCCCAAACTGTGTAGGTTTTAGAGGGCCTGTCAGAAGATCAACTTGGCTGAAACAGGAGTCATGGATAGTGAAATCAAAGAGAAAGCCATGTGCATCAGTCAGTTTGGGCTGTAACAAAATACCATAAACTGGGCAGCTTCAATACAGACATGTATTTTCTCAAGTTCTGAAGGTTGGAAGTCCAAGGTCAAGGTGCCGGCAAAGTAGGCTCACCCTGAGGCCTCTTATCTGGGGCTGCAGGTGGCTCCCATCTCAGGGTGTGTTCATGATGAGCTCTTTTTTGTGCCCCTGGGGAAGAAGCACGTTCTCTGGTGCCTCTTAAAAGGACACTAATCTCAAGAGGGCCCATCCATGCGACCTCCGCTAACCTTAGTCACCTTCCAAAGACCATATCTCCAATCACAGCCACACTGGGATTAAGGGTTTCAACATACGAATTTTGAGAGAGGGGTTACAATTCAGTTAATAGCAGCAGGGGTCAACATATACAGTGGCTTGGAGACTCTTAAAAACATTTGAATTGAAATCTACATGCCATAGGAAGTTATTGAAAGGCTTCTCAAAATGTGGTTCTCAGATCACCTATATCCACGTGCTCTAGAATGTGCATTTGTTCCCCAGAGGCTGCCTCTGTTGCACATTAAGGTTAGAGAGCCATTGCATAGTCCATGAATTGGGGACAGAGGGACTCCGTGTGGCTCTACTTGAGACCAGTACCCTGTTTCTTTGGGAAGCCAGAGGAGATTCGTGTGTGTTGAGATTGACTGAGTCGAGTTGCCTTAACAGTGCTCCTGGCAGAGGATGTTATGGCATGCCAGCTAAACAAGGGTCCTGGAGAGACAGACTGTGAGTCCAGGGCAATTGAGAGACCGGGACCCTGACCAGCTCTTGCAGCATAGACATGCCTTAGAAAGAATCCCCTATACACAATGGTGACTTACTTTTCTTTGCTGTGACACTCCCGCTGGGCTTATGCATGTAGGAGACTGAGTAGGCTGACCTTTGTTTACTTTTAGTCCTGTTTGTCACACATGTTTGGGGTATAGTGGCCAGCTCTGGCATTTCAGCCAGCCAAGCAAGCCCGTGATGTGGAGGTGGGGGTAGGGAGAGGAAGTGGGGCGCAGCAGAAACCAAAAGAGGCTTTGCTGCAGAAGCAGCTTTAGGAGATGGCATGAGGGCTGCTTATCTCCTCTCGGTCTCTCTAGCAACCACCCTCCCAGAACACTGCAAGTAAAGCTGAACTCTCAGTCAAAGGATAGCGTGCTTGCTAGGCTGCTAGAGCTTCAAAGCGCGTACCCTACACCCCACCCCACCCCCGCTCCTATACAGACCCGTGGCTTTGTTTTTCTTTTCATCAATAAGAAATTTACTTGTTTTAAAAAAATCTAAATGCTGGCATTGTCCGGAAAAATTTAACAGGTTTATTTATAATTGTCGTAAAGTCGAACCGCTGAAACTTGTTCACTGAAACATTTTGACTTGCATTAATGCTTTACATCCCCGCTTTTATATCAAAAATTCACACACAAATGAAAATGGGAAAACTACCAATACCTGATTTCTGTCCCCTATTTTTCCACTCCCAATTATATACTTCGGTACCTTTGGACCCCAGGGGGGGGGCGGGGGGGGGGGTGGGAATCTAACATTCAGAGCTACCAATAACAGGAAGAAGAGAATTTTTTTTTTTTTTTGAGAATCAAATGTTTCCCATCATAGTGGATTTAAACATGCTCTCCACGTGTGCGGCATGCTAGCTGGATGTCTTTTGGCATAATTGTCACGTGTTTGGCAAGGATATCACACAGGTTGGTGTCTTCGAAAAGGCCAACCAGATAGACCTCACTTGCCTCTCGCAAAGCACCAATTGCTGTGCCCTGGAAGCGCAGGTCTGTTTTGAAGTCCTGAGCAATATCTCGCACCAGACGCTGGAAAGGAAGTTTGCGAATCAGAGGTTCAGTGGACTTCTGATGACGTCTAATTTCACGGGGGCCACAGACCGTACCAGGCCTGTCACGACGAGGTTTCTTCACCCCTCCAGTAGAGGGCGCACTCTTGCGAGCGGCTTTTGTAGCCAGTTGCTTCCTGGGTGCTTCACCACCGGTCGATTTGTGGGTGGTCTGCTTTGTACGAGCCATGGTATAGAGACCTCCTTACTTACCCCCCTTCTCCTTCAGCTGGAGCTCGGCCAGCTTTAAACCACACTGCTGACCCTAAGCCCCTCCAGTGCCTCCTGTCTATAAATGCTGGAGCTGCCACTGCTCTGAAGTTAAGTAAAGGAAAGAACTGCAGAACTGGTTGTCCAAGACCATCTCCCAATATAATTGCAGTGACCAAGAAAGCAAGGTGGGGAGCCTGGCTAAGTTTGAAGCCTAACTCTACCGTGTACTTGCCTTCTGTGGTCTTGTGTGATTGACGTAAACTCTCAGAGCTTCGGCTGTCCTTGTTTCCCTTTTGTGGTTGTGAGGATTAAATATAAGTGTAGGTGTCTTAGTCCATGTGTGTTGCTATAACAAAATACCTGAGACTGGGTAATTTATAATGATGGAGATTTATTTCTCACAGTTCTCGAGGCTGGGGAGTCCAAGCTCAAGGCATTTTAACTGCATCCTACAGAAAGGGAGAATACTGTGTCCTCGCATGGCCGAAGGGTGGAAGGGCAGAAAAGGACCTAAGCTAATTCTCCCCAGCCCTCTTATAAGGCACCAGTCCCATTGATGAGGGCAGAGCCCCCATGGCCTCATCACCTCCTAGGGCCCCACCTCTTATACCACTGCAATGGGAATTGCAGTTCAACACATGAATTTTGGGGGACATTCAGACCATAGCAATAGGTGAATTGAAACAATTTTTGGCAATAAATGTAGGCTGTTATTACTATTACTACTAACTGGGACAAACCCTGCTTGGCTGGAAAGAAAATGAGATTGGATGCCTTCAGAGTAGTTGGTGTAGCCATAGGCATTTGCATCCCTGACCCACGACCTTGAGATCCTGCCCCAGCCCAGCTGTTCAGTTCTACAGCATTATGTTGTGATGTGTTTCTCCAGCATCTCACAGACATCTGCCACCTTCCAAGTTCAGCTGACCATGGTAGAAATCACGAAGTCTCTTCCCTACTGCTCTCCTTCCTCCCTCCAGTAGAATGGAATTTTTCAATATAGAGTAGAAAATAGATTTTTATGCCACCTTTCATTTTGTCACTATCTTTTTTTTTTTCCAAATTAAAGCTATCAAATTCTGACAGAGGTATGAATCTACCATCAATAGGTTCAAACACATTTTTCAAGAGCCCACTCTGAGCTGACTGCTTTCTTTGCCTGCTACATCATATCAACCTAGGATTTTCACTTATTGTTATCTTGACAATTTTCCTCATTTTTCTGTGTTGAATTCCTCCTCTTCCTTGAACACCATCTCTTCCTGCTTGTTCATATTAGTGAAGCCCATTTTCCAAGTATATGGGACATTAATCTTTTAGACTGTGATTGCTTAAATATATCTTTTTTCCATGGACAAAGTTGGGTGATAGTTTAGCTGGGTATAGAATTATTAATTTTCCCTCAGTATTTTATTTTATTTTTATTATTTTTTTCTGAGTTGGACTCTCACTCTGTCACCCAGACTGGAGTGCAGTGACCGCTCCCAGCCACTGCAGCCTCGACCTGCTGGGCTCCGGCGATCCTTCCACCTCAGCTTTCCAAGTAGCTGGAACTACAGTCACGCGCTACCACGTCCAGCTAATTTTTTGATTTATTGTAGAGATGAGGTCTCGCCAAGTTGCCCAGGCGGGTCTCAAACCCGCGGGCTCAGGCAGTCCACTCACCTCAGCCTCCCAAAGCGCTGGGATTACAGGCTGAGCCACCAAGCCTGGCTTCCTCAGTATTTTAAAAGGCATTTATCCACTATCTTCTAGTTTCTGAAGTTGTTTTTTTGAATCCAAAGCCATTCTGATTCCTGAGTACAAACTATTTGCTTTCTTAGAAAGCTTTTAGAATATCTTCTCTATCATTTCTAAAATTTCAGATGATGTGCTTTATGTAGGTGTTTTAAAATTCTTATTCTGAGCTGGGCTCGGTGGCTCAGCCTGTAATCCTGTGCTTTGGGAGGCTGAGGTGAGTGGATTGCCTGAGCCCGTGGGTTCGAGACCCGCCTGGGCAACTTGACGAGACCTCATCTCTACAATAATCAAAAAAAATTAGCCGGGCATGATAGTGCGTGCCTGTAGTTCCAGCTACTTGGAAGGCTGAGGCGGAAGGATCGCCGGAGCCCAGCAGGTCGAGGCTGCGGGGGCCGGGAGCAGCCACTGCACTCCAGTCTGGGCGACAGAGTGAGACTCCAACTAAAAAAAAAAAATTCTTATTCTGGGCCCACAGTGGATCTTTTCAATAGAGGCATGTCCTTCAGTGCTACATAAGTGACCCCTTATGTTTTCTCTGTTCTTTATTGATTATGTTTATATTAATTTATTTTTAGAAATCCTGCACTGACTTCTGGTTTTCTGAAACTCTGTTTTTTGTTGTTTTTTACTTGTTTTTCATGGATATGGTATCATCTTAATCTCTCTGATATTTATGGTTTTGTGGAAGTTTTCTTTGTCTCTTGCAATTCTATTTTCAAGTTTTTTCTTTCATATTTGAGCTTGCCCCCCCGTAACTGTGACTTTCGGCTGTCCATTCACATTTAGGAGTGAGACACTAAAAGCTGGTTGGCAGCCCTTTAAGCCAGATGGGCTTCCCACATAATGGGCTGCACAGGTGAGGTATGAGGACAGACACATGGCTTTTTTCTTGGGAGATCCTAAACATCAGCACATTTTTGTCTTTTATCTTTGGCCAGTCAGTTTCTCCAGAAAGGAACCTTTCCGCTCCTGCCTGAAATAAATAAGTCACTTCCAACATTTGGGGGCTGAGGTTCTCATCCAGTGTGAAGACTTTCACAACACCCTGCGCCCAACCACACTCAGTGAACCTAAACCTAGAGTCGCATCAGCCTCTCCAGAAAGGAAGTCTCCAGTCTTCTGGAAGTACAGTGACTGCCTGCCTGCTTGGGTGAGGTAGGCAGGCTCTCCACAGGGCTGACTACTGACTACTTCTCATGAAGACTTTTTTTGTTTGTTTGTTTTTTGAGTTGGAGTCTCACTCCGTCGCCCAGGCTGGAGGGCAGTGGCCGCTCCCAGCCACCGCAGCCTCCACCTGCTGGGCTCCGGCGATCCTTCCGCCTCAGCCTTCCAAGGAGCTGGAACTACAGGCGCACCCTACCACGCCTGGCTAATTTTTGATCTATTGTAGAGATGAGGTCTGGCCAAGTTGCCCAGGCAGGTCTCAAACCACGGGCTCAGGTAATCCACTCACCTCAGCCTCCCAAGGCGTGGGATTACAGGCTGAGCCACTGAGCCCCTTTTTTTTTTTGTTAAAGTAGGTAGGCTTCTGTAAAATCAGTTTGCCCTGTAAGGGAAAGGTTTTATTTGAATGTACCAACTCAGACTGCACCAGAATGGTGGGATTCACCCAGAAGGCCACTTGGGCTCCCAAAGTGCCTTGATCTACAAAGAGCCATTTTCACAAGCATGCCTCTGATGCCAAACTTTGCTTGCAGCGAGTGTTCAGGAAGCTTGAACTAGCATCTTTTATACTGTCTTGCTCAGCTCCTGGGAATCAGGAAATGAGAAACCTGTTAGAAGCTACTGGCCACGAAACAGGAGGGAGATGAGAGAAAAGAGTATATAATCATTTCAGGACAAAAAAGGGACTTGGGACCCAGGAAGGTCTTTGCTGTTTCCATATTCATTCTTAGGGTTTAAAACTTATGCTTTCTTTGGAAACTGGGCAATTAAATACATAGAACATAAAGGAAACAATTCCACAAATAATTAATGTATAAAAATAAAATGTTCTTGGGAAATGTACCCTACTTCAAATATATTAAATGGAAATGAAGAGTTTTCTGACTGCTTTTGATTTAACAAAGCAAAGAGACAAAGCCGTTTGTTCCACTTTTGATTCCCATGGGAAGCGCTCAAAGGTAGAGAATGATGTATCCATTTCTTAAGGCTAGCTTGGCGGTCAGACTGAACCACATCTGCATACTTGTAATTGCTGTATTTTAGGCTTGTGCTATTGGTTTACAAGTGTTGCCCAAGGATCACCTGGAGGTCTGATTTAGCGTGCAGGTTTCCAGGTTGTCCCACCAGGATAGGTTTTTGAGATCTAGGCACAGTGCCTAGATCTGCATTTTGGAGCACCTGGTCTGAGGGATGAGGCCCTATCTCAGGAACTCTGGGCCGAAACCAGTTGTGTAGGTTACCTATGGCTGGCTAGTTCTCAAGTTATGATGAGTATCCCGTTCCTGGAGTCCAGACTCTGAGGACTGGTGATATAGTACCCCTTTCCAACTGGCACTTAGTGCAGAAACAGATATAAATTTTTTTTTCTTTTTTTTTTTTTTGAGACAGTCTTGTTCTGTCATCCTGGCTGGAGTGCAGTGGTACAATTATAGCTCACTGCAGACTCGACCTCCTGGGCTCAGGCAATCCTCCTGCCTCAGCCTCCTGAGTAGCTGGGACTACAGTCACATGCCACCATGCCCAGCTATGTTTTAAAATTTTTTGTAGAAACAGGGTCTCATTTTGTTGCCCAGGCTAGTTTTGAACTCCTGGGCTGGAGTGATCCTCTGGCCTCAGCCTCCCAAAGTGCTGGGATTACAGGCATGAGCCACCGTGCCTGGCTGGATTTTTTTTTTTATTAATACAAATTATATTCCAAAACAGCAACACTTATTAATTCACTTTCACTGGCCAAAGTGGAATGTCTTTACATTTTTTTCAATAAAATTGTGCTAGTGGGTTTTTCTCCCATTATGTTTCTTTTGTGGATTGGGATTAGACTCTTTCAGAAATGCATTTTAAAATGTTTAAAATTGGCCGGGTGTGGTGGCTCAGGCCTATAATCCCAGCACTTTGGGAGGCCGAGGTGAGAGTACTGTCTGAGCCCACAGGTTCGAGACGTGCCTGGGCAAACTGGTGAGACCTCATCTCTACAATAAATCAAAAAATTAGCCAGGCGCGGTGATGCATGCCTATAGTTCCAGCTACTTAGAAGGCTGAGGTGGAAGGATCACCTGAGTCCAGCAGGTCGAGGCTGCGGTGGCCATGAGCATGTCACTGCACTCCAGCCTGGGTGACAGAGTGAGACTCCAACTAAAAAAAAAAGAGAGAGAGAGTTTAAAATTAGAAAAACTCAATCCCATTTCAGTTCAGTAGTATGGTCCTGTGTATTTTCTGGTTAAGCCAGTTCCACCACATATTTAAAAATACTTGTATGTGGCCAGGCTCGGTGGCACAGCCTGTAATGCCGTGCTTTGGGAGGCCGAGGTGAGTAAATTGCCTAAGCCTGGGTTCGAGACCCACCTGGGCAACTTGGCGGGACCTCATCTCTACAATAAATCAAAAA
>CAUYQG010045821.1:0-12318 GCA_963574415.1 Tarsius wallacei
ACACTTCCCATCCCCCAGTCTTGGCGATAAAAAATGTTTCCTGCCGGGCTCGGTGGCTCAGCTTGTAATCCCGCACCTTTGGGAGGCTGAGGTGAGTGGATTGCCTGAGCCCGTGGGTTCGAGACCCGCCTGGGCAAGCGAAACCTCATCTCTACAATAAATAAAAAAATTAGCCGGCGTGGTAGCGCGCACCTGTAGTTCCAGCTACTTGGAAGGCTGAGGTGGAAGGATCGCCGGAGCCCAGCGGGTCGAGGCTGTGGTGGCCGGAAGCGGCCACTGCACTCCAGTCTGGGTGACAGAGTGAGACTCCAACTCAAAAAAAAAAATTTACTTTTAAAAAGTTATGTATTAAAGCTTACGTGTGGTGAATATCTCTGTCATAGTGGTCTTTATAGAATTTGTCATATTTTAAAATCATACCTACATGTCTCTCTCTATATATATATGTAGATATAGACACACCCAGACACACACCCAGAGACACATACTTTCCCTCAATACCTCCTTTCTTCTGGTCTCCCTCTTGAAGTCTCGCCCTAGAAGAGCCCCTCCCCAAGGAGCCCACACATCGTGATTTCCCAGGGCAGTCATGGTACAGTGTGCTCCCCCAGTGACCAATGTCCCTTTCTGCTGTCATTCTCCCAGTGGTAGATGCCTAGATTCTGTTTGGGGACCCCTCCCAAGGGAGTGGTGGGAATGACTGGTCAAAGGCCTGAGTCTGGAGTCTGACTGTCTCAGGCTTTTGAGGACTTTTAAAACCATAGACCTCTGTTCTTTCCCCAAAAGGCAGATGAGAAGAGCCTCTCCTTTCTGGTATCGACAAGAGGAAATTCTGCCCCAGGGAAGAGTCCCATACATGCTGATATTTGTGTGCAGGTGCTGAGGCATGTGGGGGCAGTGTGCAGAGAATGTGGGTCCTGCACTACTCAAAATCCAAACCTGGCTCTAATCAGGGCAGGACTGAGAACCTCCCCCCAATCCCAGTCCCCTGCACAAAGTCCCCAGTGTGGGTGCCCCACCAGCTCAGGGTTGAGGAACCTGAAACCTCCGTGCTCCTGTGAACAAGCAGGAGAAGAGCTAAGACCTTGAGCTCGCCTGTCTATCTGCCCTTTGCCTGGCCCTTCCTCCCCAAGGCTCACCTGGCCCCAATTATAGAATAGTCTCTCTAGTTTCCCAAGAAAGGAACAAGAACACCTGGGGACACAAGGATGACACCCTCTCTACTTCCATTCTGTTGAGGGGCTGGAAACTCCCTTGGAAGAACCCCCATCCAAAACTTTAGAGTGAGCCAATGGGTTTCCACACCATAAGACAGGAACCTCCTCAACTGGGCATGGGGCCAAGGGTTTCTTGAGACTGAGCTCACCAAGGTGACCACTGTGACAAGCATGGGTCTCCCAGATTACTGGGGTACTGTCACGGGCTCAGGACAATCTAGGTAGATGCCCCTTGAGTTAGACAATGAGGACAATTCCAGGGCAGTGCACGTCTAACCCAGGGGATGTGTGAATCACAGCAGAATAAAGAGGAAAAGAGAAAAAAGACACTCAATGTTGAAGAAAAGAATTCCCCCTTTCTCCTCCCTGAGAGGCATCAGAACTTCCTCCCTTGACCCAACTCCGGGTTGTCTCAGAGGTTGACAACACAAAGACATAGACAGTTCCAGTTTGGTGTTTCCCCACAGAAGCATCCAGCTCTGGTGAGGAGTCACCTCTGGTCCCTGTGACCTGCCCAGGGAGTAGTGGACCACACCAGAGAGGGCACATCACCTGGGGCCATGGCAGGTTCTGGCTCAGGGGAAAGGAATAGGGAGCAGAACCATCTGAGTGAAGAGACCCTCATTCCTTGAAGTAACAGCAGCCATTTTGCATCAAGAGGTGACCTTGGTGCTAGTGGCCTGTTACTAAAATTGTGCAGTAGAAAGAGAACATATATGACCTTGGTGATACCCTGGAGTTGCCACATGATCTCTGGTGAGACTTTGCAATGGGGAAGATGGTGTCTACCACAAGATATGAAAACATTTAGGTCGTTTGAGTTGACAGGATTCTGTGACTGATTAAATGTGAATCAACATAAATAAGAATCATGGATGACTGTCTGTTATCTGGTCCAGGGCCAACAATGGTCACTGGGGGGGGGGGGGAAGCAGGGTGGGGGTTGTGGAGAATCAGGTTTGTATGGACGAGAAACCTAGGGCCCGTTTTGGAAATGCTGAGTCTGAGAATCTGGAAATCAGTTACTTGCAGGTATTTAGATCTGTCAGGAGAAGACCCATGAGGGATGTTCATGTGAGGTAACTTGGGACAGGGTCCCTCCCAGAGCCACATGACTCCTACCCAGAGCAGCCTTTGGGAGGGGGGGAGTTAGGAGTCTCACAGACGTGATTCACCCTTCTGTGTATAGCTCACCTGGTCCAGGCAGAGCACTAGAAGAGAAGCCGTCGTGAGACAACACCTACCACCAGATGTCCTTTTACAGGAGTTCTTAGATCTGTTTTGAGCAGGGAGAGTCTTAGTTTCTTGGAATCCCCAAACCACCCTAATAGCCCTCACTCTCAGCATGATGGTCTCCTTCCTTTGGAGCAGGGTCTGGAGCAGGACCCAGAGCCCACTTTCAACAGATATCCCCTCAGCCTCTCCTATAAGTTATCTGTGCCCATCCCAAAATTTTATGATATACGACAGGCCTCAGATTCCTCCATGGTCAGCTCAGTCCAGGTGACACGAAGTGGGCAGGTATCTTCAGGAGTGACTGTCCTTCCATAGGAATTCAGCACATTCTCAACCACAGATAGGACCTGGACCCCCAAGGTGTTCATTCCCTTTGTCTCTAAAGCCCCTCTTTTGTTCCAAGACTCACCGAAGCCCAAGAAAGTAGTGGAATGGGGAGACATAGCTGTGTCCTTCCAGTCTCCACTGTACCTGTGCCGTGGAGTGACAAGTGTACAGGATGGGCTCACAAGACCTGGTCACAAGGCTCAGTGTCCAGTCCCACAGGAAGGGCAGTGGTCAGCTCTCAGGCCAGAATTGATCTTCCCCTCAGTGAACAGCAGAGAGGCCTCCATTTCCAGAAGTGGTTTCTAGTGAGGAATTTCATAACCAGGCTAAAACTACGTCCAAATTAAACCCCACATTATTAACGTGATAGATAGATAGATATAGATGGTACGTAGATGGATGGATAGATGATAGATAGATAGATAGATCCTTTCAATGCATTTGCACATTTATGATGGGTATTTTACAAGGACACTTGCCCACACTGCACTAAGTACACAGCAGTTTTTGGCCAAAAACAGCATAATTCTTGTGGTCTATCCTCCCTATTCACCCGATCTCACCTTCATGACTTTTTTCTTGTTTTCCCAGATTAAAAGAAAAAAAAGTCCTCAAAGAAAACGTCTAGCTGCCAGGCACGGTGGCTCAAGTCTGTTATCTCAGCACTATGGGAGGTTGAGGCAAGAGGATCGCCTGAGCCCAGGGGTTTGAGACCAGCCTGGGCAACTTGGTGAGACCTCGTCTCTACAATATATCAAAAAATCAGCTGGGCATGACAGCACACATCTGTAGTTTCAGCTACTTGGAAGACTGAGGAGGAAGGATCACCTGAGTCCTGCTGGTCGAAGTTGGGATGGCTGTGAGCGAACCACTGCACTCCAGCCCGAGCAACAGAGTGAGACTCTGACTCAGAAAAAAAAAAAAGAAAGAAAATGTTTAGCTAATGTGAAAGAGTTGACACTAAAAACAGCACAAACACTAAGAGTCATCAAAATTAACAGTTCAAAAACTGTTTAGAGTAGTAGAAAAGCTTCTCAGTGAGTATATTGCATCAAATGGAGAGCACTATGAAGGTAGCTGAAGTTTAAACATGGAAGAATAAATACAAATTTTCATAAATAAATTCTGGGTTTTTAGGAGATTTCCCCCTTTTAGGAGATTGTCATATCTGTAAGGACACAGCATAGAGGTACCTACAGGCACAATGAGAGGATGATCTCTTCTGATTTCCTGAGTGCTCTTCAGGGAAGGCTGCAACCTGGTTGGCATAATGTCCTTGTCTCTCCCCCTCCAAACCCCATGATGTTGGACTTCAACTGTGATTCCTGGACCCTGCTCTTCCACCTGGACACAGTTAGGCCTTGCTGTTAAACTGAGAAAGATTGAAGGAGGTGACAGGACATGGCCATTGTGATGCTCTCCAATATCCCATTCTAAACTGAAAGCTGCTGAGTGTATAGAGTATAGATGCAAATGTTCTAAAGATACGATGGTTTGTCCAACATATGTGAGTGAGGCTTCTTGGACTGCAGAGTATGCAGATGTCCAGAAAGATTTGAGATGGAATTCAGATGAGCCTTATTCAGTTCACCTGTGGCCCAGAACATTGGCTCTGTGACTAAGGAAGAGAACGATGGCCTTCAGACCCCAACCCCAAAGACTTGGAATAATTTCTTCATCTTTTCCTTCTTTGCATTCATGGAAGACTATACCTCCCTCCCGGAAGTTGATGACCTGGGGACTTCCTGACTTTTCTTGGCTCTTAAAAGCTTCTCTTATAGCTGTCAAGGTTTTTACATTTGAGTGAGTTCTCCTTCTTTTTTCCTTTTCTGTCTTTTCGGGCACAGTCCTTTCAGAATTCTGTTGGATTTTGCCCTCGCCAATGGTCTCATTGTGTATTGCGAGTCATATTCTCACAGGAGGGACTGAGGACCCTGATCAACCCTGGGGCTGCTAACCCTGGCTGTGATCTACCACACAAGGGCCCAACCCCAAGAGGAGGAAATGGACCAAGAAATAGGAACATGGAGCCAGGCGTGGTGGCTGATGCCTATAATCCCAACAATTTGGGAGGTGGAGGTGAGAAGATTCCTTTAGCCCAGGGGTTCAAGACCAGCCTAGGCAACTTGGGAAGACCTCGTTTCTGCAATAAATCAAAAAAATTAGCCAACATGGTGTCACATTCCTCTGGTTCCAGTTACCTAGAAGGCTGAGAAGGAAGGATCACCTGAGCCCAGCAGGTTGAGGCTGTGGTGGTCAAGAGTGTGCCACTGCACTCTAGCCTAGGCAACAGAGTGAGACTCCACCTTAAAAAAAGGTGGGGGAAAGAGGGCACATTGGGGAAAAAAAAGCCAAATGCGGTTGCTCCAACCTGAAATCCCAGCATTTTGGGAGGCAGAGATGTGAGGATTGACTGAGCTCACAGGTTTGGGACTACCCAGGGCAAATTCATGAGACCTTGTGTCTATAATAAAATCAAAAATATTAGCCAAGCATGGTGGGACATGCCTGTAATTCCAGCTACTTGGAAGGCTGAGACAAAAGGATTGCCTGAACCCAGCAGGTCAAGGTTGTAGTGGCCATGAGTGTGGCACTTTACTCCAATCTGGGCAACAGAGTGAGACTTCGACTCAAATTTAACAAACAAACAGATAGGGACATGGAGGGAAGGATCTGAGAGTTCAGGGAATGACTGACATGCTAAGGGCACCAGGCAGACCCCCATGCAGAGCTGCAGTCCTTGAATATGCATTTCCCTCATGGTCTAACAATACGCAAGCTGTAGAGATGAAGGAGGGGTCCACATGCCAGGTGTTGTGTGCTCCTGAAACCTGGTGGGCTCAGCCTCTCCAAGGGAACTGACCTGTGGTTTGCCAAACCTTGCTCTAATGTCCAGGAGCTACACAGCCCCAGTGTTCACTTTTTTTCAGAGGAGAATCAAGCTCTCAGGTCTTTGATCCCTCCATGAACTAAGACCACTGTGCTTTATGATTCCTGTACTGAACCCCTTCCCAACATATTCCCATAAAACATGCTTTCTCTTGACAAAGATGCTCTCTTGACCATACTCGACTCAGGCTCTCCTGGACTATTTCATAAGTAGCAATGACCTAATTTATAGCCATTTTGTTTCAAATAATTTTGCCTAATTTTCACAAGAAGCCTGTTAAGTAATTTCAACCCTAGATATCTGATCATGCTTGATATCTGATGGTATCAGACAATGTCTGGTCACCCTGACATGCCTCCAGCAAGAATCCTGCTAGATGTGGCAATTTAGATTTTACAAAAGATCCATCAGTCACATATCTTCAAGAGATCCATTTCAATTCAAACAAAATGTATAGGCTCAGTGTAAAGAGATGAGGAAAGATTGATCATGCAAACAGAAACAAAAAAGCAGGGGTCACTATTCTTGTATCAGAGCAGCCACCAGACTTCAAACCAATAACAGAAAAAAAGGACAAAAAAGGACATTGCAAAATGATAAAGGGTTTAATCCAACAAAAAGTATTAACTAATATATACACACACGCGCACACACACACACACACACATATATATAATATAATATATATATATAAAATGTTGAAGTATCCAGATTTGTAAAACAATTACTACTAGACCTATGAGAAGACTTATAAAGCCACTCAATAATAGTGGGTTACTTCACACTTTACTAACATTCTTAGACAGATGATACAGGCAGAAAATTACCAAATAAAATTTGGAAATACATTCAACACTTGAAAAAAATTTACCAAATACTCATCTACAGAACACTTCACATAATAATCACAGAATATACATTTTTCTCATCTGCATATGGAACATACTCTAAGATTGACCACATGCTCAATCATAAAAAACAAGTCTTAAAAAATTTCAAAAAAATGAAATCATACTTGTCATCTTCTCAATCCACAACAGAATAAAAACAAAAATCAATACCAAGAGGAACACACAAAAAGCACAGCCATGTGGAAACTAAACAACTTGCTCTGTAATAATTTTGGAGTGAACAACAAATCAAGACAGAAACTTTAAATATTATTTGAAACAAATGGCTGTAAGAACACAATATACCAAAACCTATGGGATACTGAAAAAAATAAATCAGTGCTAAGAGGAAAGTTCATAGCTCTAAATGTCAACACCAAGATGACAGATCTTAAATAAACAATCTAATATCTAACCAAGAAAACAAGTGAAGCAATAACAAGCTAAACACAAAGCTAAGAGAAGAAAAGTAAGGCAAAATTAATGCAGATTAAATTAAATAAAAACTGAAAACAATACAAAGGATCAATGAAAACAAAAGTTGGTTATTTGAAAGAATAAACGTGATTAATGGGCCACCGGTCAGATTAACATAAGTTTAAATAAATAAAATCAGAAACAAAAAGATGATATTACAATCAATACCACAAAAAGCCAAAAATTCTCAGAGATAATTTCAAGCACCCATATGCATGTAAATTAGAAAACTAAATAAAATGGACAAATAAAACTTCTTATTTAAAAAGAAAGAAATCAAATTATAAACAGACCAATAACAAATCAAGAAATTAAATATGTAAAAAAAAATACTAAACAAAAAGTCCTAAATCAGATGGACTCATAAGGAAATTCTATGAACTGTTCAAGAGAAAGCTGATGACCAATCCTATTGACACTAGTTCAAACAATTGAGAAGGATGGATGTGTCCTAAACTCATTCTTATAAACGAATATCATCCTGATACCATAATCTAGTAAAGACAAAACAAAGAAGCAAACATACAGGCCAATATCTCTGATGAACATAGAAGTAAAAATCCTCAACAACAAAATACTAGCAAACTGCACTCAATAGCACATCAAAAGTATCACTCATTGTAAACTTTCTATTCCTAGGATGCCACTTAATTCAACACAGGCAAATAAATAAATGTGATTCACTACTTAAACAGAATTTAAAATGAAATTCACATAATTTTTTTAGTTTAATTAACTCTCACTTATTTATTTTTGTTTTAGTTACATTTCCTTTTGGGGCTTTAGCCTTAAAGTCTTTGCTAGACTGATGTCCATAAGAGTTTTTCATAGGCTTTCTTTAAAGATTTTTATGTTTTCAAGTCTGACCTTTAAGTCTTTAATGCATTTGAGTTAATTTTTGCATATGGGAGAAGTAAAAATCAAGCATCATTTTACTGCATGTAGCCATCCAATTTTCCTAGCAAAATGGTCATAAGGATGAAAATAATAGACACTGTGGACAATAATAAGGGGGGAGGAAAAAGAAGGGCTAGGGTTCAGAAAGTACCTATGGGGAACAATGTTCACTGTCTGAGG
This sequence comes from Tarsius wallacei, assembly GCA_963574415.1. NCBI lineage: Eukaryota > Metazoa > Chordata > Mammalia > Primates > Tarsiidae > Tarsius > Tarsius wallacei. The sequence continues at coordinate 8,115 of CAUYQG010045821.1, forward strand.
AATTGCCTACCTGATACTCAATTCCCATCACTATACAGTGTGTCCCGATAATGAATACACATATGCACTCCCTGAATCTTAAAAAAATTAATAAATAACGTGATTATTTTAATAGATGAAGAAAAGGCACTTGAAAAACCCTAACATCTTTTTATGATATTCATAGACAGCTTCATAGACATGAAAGAAACAAACTTCAAAATATTAAGAACCATCTATGACAAACCCACAGCAACAATCATGCCGAAAGGGCAGAAGTTGGAAGCATTTACCTTGAGTATTGGAACAAGACAAGTATGTCCACTCTTAGCACTTCTGTGTAACACAGTACTGATACCCTGAAGAAATGCAGAGAAAATCTTGTCCTACATGTGGTGACTCAATATTGTAAACAATTTGACCAACAAAATATGTATGCCTTAGCAAGTTATTGTATAAGCAGACATCAGTATTCCCAAATGTCTTACTTTGCTAAAAAAAAAAAAAAGAAGAAGAAGAAAGATAAATGACATCGATCAAAATAGAATGAATAGCTTTACCAAGTATATTTTTGATTACAAGTGCTACTTGGATGTCGTGAACCAAGAATACAAAACAGAGAGTCTAGAAAATAAGATAAAGTATTTGAAAAGTGGATAGCCAAATAAATAGAAATTGGGATCACGAAACTCTAAATTTCTGATGAATCCTCTTGTCCAATTAAAGCATATTCTCATCCTAATGTGAAGAGATTAGCCAACAGTTGACTGAGGGAAAAAAAAAAGTAATTGCCTTCCACTTAAAAATTTGCCATGCAACTGGATTAAAAAAATATGGTATATATACAGGATATAATACTGTGCATTCAAAAGGAAGAATAAAATTATGGACTTTGCAGCAACTCGAATGGATTTAGAGTCTACAATACTCAGTGATTTATCATGGAAACAAAGAACTGAATGCCATATGTTCTCACTCATAAGCAGACACTGAAGATTTCCCATAATACTGTAATAAAGGAATTGGTAGTAGCTGTAAACAGCCTGGAGAGGGAGAGAGGGCACATAACATTAATAAGTGTACCTTTGGCCGGACTCAGTGGCTCAGTCTGTAATTCCAGCACTTTGGGAGACTGAGGCTAGTGAATTGCCAGAACCTGCAGGTTCGAGACCCACCCAGGCAACTTGGCCAGACCTCGTCTCTAAAATAAATCAAAAATTAGCCGGTCTTGTAGCATGTGCCTGTAGTTTTGGCTACTTGGAAGGCTGAGACGGAAGGATTGCCAGAGGCCAGCAGGTCGAGGCTGCGGTGGCTGGGAGTATGCCACTGCACTCCAGTCTGGGCAAAAGAGTGAGACTCCAACTCAAAAAATAAAAAAGTGTACCTTATTTCAAACTAGGCAAAGTGGGGACCAAAGGTAGGCCCAAACTTTACCTGTACAATGACCACTTGTATACCTAATCCTGAAATGTACCCCACACGTTTAAAATAAAAGAAAGAAAGAAAGAAAGAGCTTTTCCATGCAATATGGGGCTAATTTTGCTCAGGACCCAACCCCAATACCTTCTTTTCTATAATTAGACTCAAGTCCCACAGGCTTCTAAAGGTGAGGAACAAAGTGTGACTCATGCAATTGTGTGCTATACCACAACATAGTTGCTAAGTTTTGGAATTTGTGAATAAAATATTTACAGTGATCTGGGGGAACACGTGTGGAAATGAATATAAAGTGTGTGGAATAATCATGAAAGAAACATAAAGTAACTATGGCCAGATCTGATGGTGCTAAACGTGTCAATGGCAGATGAAGTAGTTACTTAGAGCCTTTGTCAGGCCTCCATTGGCGAATTGCAGCATAAACTCTTAAAATTTGAAAGCACAACTCTACCATTCTCAAAAGAGAGTCACTTTTGAAAAAGAGCACTTTGTCTATTATTGAGACTTAGTAAAGACCAAACCCTTGACTTTGGGTCATTGAAGTAACATGAAACATGAAGTGGACGTTTCCTGACTCACCAAACCATAAAGTTGGATGTGCACAGCAACACTCCATTAACAAATGTAAGTGGTACATAAAAGATTATGCTCAAGTAGGTACTAAATGTACCAGTCAGTTTTATAAAGAAGTGGCCCAAACGACCAGGGTTCTTGCTTCTGTGACACAGTCTTCTCTCTCCCTACTGCAACTATGATCATGGAGACTTCCCTATGACCTTTGAAGAAGAGAGGATTCAAACTTACTTTAGGGATGGTCCTGCATAATATTCAGGCACCATTTAAGAGTGGATATTGGAACACTCCAGCCTCTTTCTGGGATATCCATGAAGGAAGGAGGTGGAGTGAAATCCTCCCAGTGGGCAGAACTTTGAGCAGTGCATTTTGTTGTTCATCTTGCTTGAAAGTAGAAATAGCCAGATGTGTGATTATGTCCTAATTTATGGGCTGTAGTCAGTGGTTTGATCAGGGACCTTGAAGAATCATAAAACAGTAATTGATTACAACAAGTTTGAGGAAGAAAAAGTCATGTGGAGCGACCTTTCTGAATAACCATAAAATAATAATAAAGGTAATTGTGTTCCATGTGAATGCTCATCAAAGTGTGATCTCAAAACATATCTGGATAGTCAAATGGATAGAATGATAGATTCTGTGGACTGCAATCAGCCTCTTTCTCCATCTACCACTTCCATTGCTCAATGGGCTTATGAACAAAGTGGCCACAGTGGCAGGGATGTAGGTTATTCTTGAACTGAGCGACATGAATTATCACTCCCCTTTGCCAACCTGGCTAACAACCATCACTGATGTTTCAATGACCCAGACATAGAGACCACCACTGAGTCCCCAGTATGACATTATTCCTAAGGGTGGTCTGCCAGGAAACTTGAATGTAGGTTGATTACATTGGGTAACTTTCATCAAGAAAGGGGTATTATATTACTCTTACAAGAATTGAAACTTAGTCTGGAGAGAGATTTGCCTGCCCTGCATGCAATACTTCTGCAAAAACTATCATCCATAGACTTACAAAATAACTTGTCTACCATCAGTTTCCATGCAGTGTTACTCTGGTCAGGTAACTCACCTCACAGCAAATGAAGTGTGCCAATGGGTCTATGCTCATAAATCTACCTTGCTTACCATGTTCTCCAGTGTCCTGAAACAGCATGCTTAATGAACATGTGAAATGGCTTTTTGCAGATTCAAGTGGCTCTACCTTGAAGGTCTGGGCAAGATTCTTTTGAAGGTTACATATGCTCTGAACCAACATCCAATATATAATGCTGTTTCTCTCACAGTCAGGACTCATGGGTCCAGGAATCAAGAGGTGGAGTCACAATTATACCTAGTGATTCACTTGCAAAACTTTTGCCTCCTATTTCCACAACATTATGTTCTGCTGCTCTAGAGGTGTTAGTTCTAAAAGGTGGAAGATTTCCACTATTAGATACAAAACTGTGTTCATTGAACTGAAATGTAGGATGGCCTCCCACTTTGAACTTCTCATGCATCTAAAACAACAGGCAATGAAGACTGTTTTATATTGTCTATGATGATGATCCTGACTACTAAGGAGAAATTAGGCTGTTCCTCCACAATGGAGGTCAGAAATAGTATGTCTGAAAAACAAGATCCAACTGGGCATCTCTTAATACAACAGTGTTCCATGATTAAAGTCAATGGATAACTTTAACACCACATCTAGGTAAGACTGTCAATATCCCAGACCATTCAGGAACACAGATTGCATACAACACAAGGCAAAGCAGTAAATATTACAAGATGAGATATTTAGTTAGGTAAAAAGGAATATGGAAAGAGTAGTTTTAAAAGGTAGTTTAAAATATCAGCCATGACCACATGGGAAATTACAGAAACAAAGCCTGCAATCACCATGAGTATTTAGTCCTTGGTATATTATAAATATATTTGTATGTGTCTGAGTATGTATAGACAGATACAGATATATAATATTTTTATTTTCTTCTTTTTCTTATATTCTTATTATGTGGCATAAGATGTTTTGACTTAGCCGGGCTCGGTGGCTCAGCCTGTAATTCCGCACCTTGGGAGGCTGAGGTGAGTGGATTGCCTGAGCCACGGGTTCGAGACCCACCTGGGCAACTCGGTGAGACCTCATCTCTACAATAAATCAAAAAATTAGCCGGGCATGGTAGCGCACGCCTGTAGTTCCGGCTACTTGGAAGGCTGAGGCGGAAGGATC
>CAUYQG010045825.1:0-44351 GCA_963574415.1 Tarsius wallacei
CTGGGGGTCCCTGAGCCTCGGACCAATGCATCTAGCTGTGGGCAGTGGGGTAGGGGAAGGAGGGCAAGAGACTTTTTGGGGAACTCACATTCGGAGAATCTCACAGTTCCGCCTGTGTTGCCGCCATCTTGACCGCAATCCGAAGTCCCAGTTTGTTTATTTTTAAAGAACTAGTAGAATTTCCAGTGTGTGATTTCTAGCTTCATGCTAACTAATCATTAATATTTGAGAGAATCCATACGTTGCCAAAGTGATTCATCAATTATGGTGTGACCCTGGAGTCCATAGTTGCAGTGGCAGTTCCAGATCTCTGAACAATAACTAAAAGTAATATATTTCTGGAAATAGTCTTGTCCTCTGGTTGTAGTAGTTATTCCTGGAAGCCCAGTTGAGAAACCACTCTTCCAGAACTTTTTAAGAGTGCATATCTACCCATAGTAAGTTTTTCCATCTTAAAAAAGAAGAAAAAAAAATAAAACCAAAGTGTGTTCTATCATTTGAAATGGAGAGAATCAAGAATAAATAATAATGCACAGCACATCAGCTGGCTGTGGGAAAAACTCAAGAAGTTTGATCTACAAGCAATTGTAGCCTCTGGGAAAGAGAAGAGAGAGAGTGGACAAAACATGTATTGGGATAAATGTCAAAATTTTACAAAATTGATCAAGACTATAAATAAAGATTATACTTTGCCAAGATGCTCAATGAACATTAAGCAAATAATAATAATAAAGAAAACTATATTAAAGCATATTATAATCAAATTGTTGAAAAATAAATGATATGTTTCTCTTAAACTCTGCCAGAATAAAGAGACCTTATGTACAGCTGAATATAAATGACAATGATGGAATACTTCCTTTTGGAAAAACAGACTTCTGAAAAAAGTTGAGCAACATTTTTATGATCAGGAGGGAAAAAATAACTGTCATAGAAATAGTGAAAATAGCTTCCAAATTAGAAAAAATTCAAATCTTTGTCAGGCAAACAAAAGTTTAAATAATGTGTCACCAATAATACTCACTAAAAGAAATTATAAATCAGGTTTTTTCAGGCATAAGGATTATGAAACAAAATGGAAAAATGTATCTATATAAAAGAAAGAACATTGCACATTTAAACTTTATGGATAGATGTGAGGCAGGTTTTTGCTTATGTTTGTTTTTATATTTTGAAATAACTATACATTTACAGAAAGTTATGAAACATATTCAAGAAGGTCTCATATGTCTTGTTAAGCATCTTCATCTCTATAATTATAATCTCTGTAATTTTGTTTTTTAAACATGTGACATAAATGGCATTATGCAGAATATATCTTCTTGAGGATTTTTGTCCTACCAATTTAAGGCTGTTTTCACTCAATAAAACTTCTTTGCAGTTTATCCAAGTTGTCATATGTATCAGTAATTTGTTTCTTTTTATTTCTGATGGTATTTCATATCATGGAAGTGTGACAGTTAATTTCATGTGCAAATTGACTGGCCACAGAGTGCTCAGATTAAGCAATGTTTCTCAGTATATCTTTGAAGATGTTCCCAGATGCAATTAGCATTTGAATTTCTGGACTTAATAAGATATATTGCCCTCCCAACGTTGGTAGGTATCATTCAATTCACTGAGGGCCTGAATGGAGCAAAAGACGAAGAAAGGCGGAATCCACCCCTTCTGGTCCCAAGTTCTCAGACTGCAAACTTGAACTCAATTACACCACCAACTTTCCCAGGTCTCCAGCTTGCAGACGACAGATTGTGGGACTTCTCATTCTCCATAATCATCAGAAACATGTAAGCCAATTCTTTATAATAAATCTCTCTCTCTTTCTCTCTCTCTCTCTCTCTCTCTCTGTGTGTGTGTGTGTGTGTGTGTGTGTGTATGAAATATGTCCTGTTAGTCCTGTTTCTTCTTTGGAAAATCCTACCTAATATAGGATGTACTACAGTTTATTTGATAATGTATGATTGAAGGTCATTTGGGTAAGTTTTCAATATTGGATTATTACCAATAAAGCAGCTATGAACATTTGTATATAAGTTTATGTGTGAACATATGTTTTTATTTTTCTGGAGTAAAAGTCAAAAAGTACCATTTCTGAGTCACATTTTAAGTCCATGTATAGATTTAAAAGAAAGTGTTAAAATACTTTTAGAGTAGACATACTATTTTGCATTCACACCAAAAAATATGAGTCATTCAGTTTCTTCAGATCCTTGAAAACATTTGATATTATTACTTATTTCTTATTTTAACCATTTTGTTAGGTGTGCAGTGATATAGAATTATGGTTCTAATTTGCATTTACTTAATAGTTAATGCGGCTGAACATATTTTTTTTTTCTTTTTAAAAAACGTGGGGTACAATTCAGGGTTGGGTATACAAATGTTCATTATGCAAGAACCCTTACTGATGAGGTGTGCCCCTGGCAGTTTCCCTCCCCTTCCAGTCTCACCCCCTACGCCCCCAACCCCCCTGGGCAGTTTCCCACTACTGCTAATCCCTTTCTCATAGTATTACGGTAACGATCAAGGTCCGCTTATGTGATAGATCACTGAGTATAACAGACTCTAAATCCATCCAGGTTGCTGTGAGGTTTATAATTGTGACCTATTTATGGCTGTACAATATTCCATTGTGTATATGTACCATATTTTTTTTAATCCAGTCTACTTTCGATGGGCAATGTGATTGGTTCCATGTTTTTGCTATTGTAAATAGAGCTGCAGCAAGCATGCGTGTGCAGGTATCTTTTTTGTAAAATGATTTGAATTCCTCTGGGCATATTCCCAATAGGGAGATTGCTGGGTCATATGGAAGGTCAATTTCTATTTCTTTCAGAAATGGCCACACTGTCTTCCAAAGAGGTTGCACTAGTTTGCATTCCCACCAGCTGTGTAGAAGCGTTTCTTTTTCTCCACATCCTCGCAAATGCAACAAAAAGAAAAAAACAAACAGCCCCATTAAAAAGTGGGCAAAAGACATAAATTGACACTTCTCAAAAGAAGATGTACGGGCAGCCAACAGACACATGAAAAAGTGCTCAGCCTCACTCATCATCAGGGAAATGCAAATCAAAACCACAATGAGAAACCACCTAACCCCAGTAAAAATGGCCGTCATTAATTTTTTTTAAATTTATTTATTTTTCATTATTGAGTTATGGGATACAACTGAGGAATAACCACATAAGATGGCTGCATGCAGGTGAAGTTTGGGCTTCTCACTGTCCCTTGCTCTCCCTGGTAATGATCCAGGTACCTGTGTGATGTAATGTGCCCTCCACCATCCTACCTCACTCCCTCCCCTAGAAGTGCCCAGTGACTGCCAATTCCACTCTTGTGCTAATTGGATTAGTGTTCAGGGCCCACTGATGAGTGAGAACATGTGGCATTGCTATTAAGGCCATGATTTTGTTCTTCTTTATTGCTGCATAATACTCCACATGGTATATATTTACCACATTTTCTTTATCCAGTCCACTTTGAATGGGAAGCAGGATTGGTTCTATGTTTTTGCTGTAGTGTGGCACTAAACATGCGTGTGCAGGTATCCTGTTGATAGAACAATTTATGTTCCTCCAGCGATTGGTGGAACATATGGAAGATCAATTTTTATTTCTTTAAGAAATTGCTACATTGTTTTCCACAGAGACTGAACTAGCTTGCATTCCCACCAACAGTACAGATGCATTCTTTTTCTTCACAACTGCACCAGCATTTGTTGTTTTTTGAGTTAGTAATGATAGTAATCCTTACTGAAGTTAGGTAGTTTTGATTTTCATTTCTTTGATGATTAGTGAGGAAGAGCATTTTTTCTTTTTTTTTTTTTGAGTTGGAGTCTCACTCTGTCGCCCAGACTGGAGTGCAGTGGCCGCTCCCGGCCACCGCAGCCTCGACCTGCTGGGCCCCGGCGATCCTTCAGCCTCAGCCTTCCAAGTAGCTGGAACTACAGGCGCACGCTACCACACCCGGGTAATTTTTTTTGATTTATTGTAGAGATGAGGTCTTGCTTGCCCAGGCGGGTCTCGAACCCGCGGGCTCAGGCAATCCACTCACCTCAGCCTCCCAAAGGCACAGGATTACAGGCTGAGCCACCGAGCCCGGCTGAAGAGCATTTTTTCACGTGACTGCTGTCATCTTTTGAGAAGTGTCTGTTCATGCCCTTGGCCCACTTTCTTTTAAAAAAAATATTTTAAAGATGTGGGGTACAATTCAGGGTTAGGTATACAAATTTTCATTATGCAGGAACACTCGTTGATGAGGTGTGCCCCCCTCCCATGGCAGTTTCCCACTACTGCCAATCCCTTTCTTATAGTATTATGATAGTTGTTCAAGGTCCACTTATGAGTGAGAACATGTGATACTCGGTTCTTTCTTTCTGTGATAGATCACTCAATATTATAGCCTCTAAGTCCAACCAAGTTGCTGCAAAGTTCATAATTTTGTCCTTCTTTATGGCTGTGTAATATTCCATCATGTATATGTTCCACATTTTTTTAATCTACTCCTCTCTTGATGGGCAGCACCATTGGTTCCATGTTTTTGCTTTTGTAAATAATGCTGCAATATTGCTCACAATAGCAAGAATATGGAACCAACCATGCTGCCCATCAAAAGAGGACTGGATAAAAAAATGTGGTACATATATACAATGGAATACTACTCAGCCATAAAGAAGAACAAAATCATGAACTTTGCAGCAATGTGGATGGAATAATACTGAGTGATCTCTCACAGAAACAAAGAGATGAGTATCACATGTTCTCACTCATAAGTGGACCTTGAGCAACTACTGTGTTACTGTAGGAGAGGGATTGAAAGTAGTGGGAAACTGCGGGGGTGGGGGGTTTAGGGGGCGGAGGATGGGTAGCTGGGATTGACAGTAGTAGATATCCACCTGGGGAAGGGGGGCACACCTCATCAATAAGGGTACCTGCACAATGAACATTTGTATACCTAATCCTGAATTGTACCCCACAATTTCAAAATAAAAATTAAAAGAGAAAAAATAAATATATATATACATAAATAATGCTGCAATAAACATGCATATGCAACCTCAAGCTATAAGACTCCTAGAAAAAAAAAAACATAGGAAATACCTTTATGCACTTTGGAGTAGGCAACAAATTCTTCACCAAATCCCCAAAAGTGAATGCCATAAAAGCTAAGATAAACAAGTGGGACCTCATCAAACTGAAAAGCTTTTGTGCAGCAAAAGAAACCATTAAGAGAGTAGAGTCGACACACAGAACATGAAAAAATATTTGCAAATTATACATTTAACAAAGGTCTAGCATCCAGGATCTACAAGAGCTCAAACGTAGAGGAAAGACAAAAAACAAACAACTCCATTAGAAAGGGCAAATTTTGAGTTCCTTGTAGATCCTGGATTCTAGGTCTTTGTCAGATGTATAATTTGCAAATATTTTTCCCATTCTGTCACTGTAGCTTCAAACTCCTAAGCTTCGGTGATTCTCTTAACTCAGTCTCCCAAGGAACTAGGGCTATAGGCATGTGTCAACATGACTAACTAATTTTTTTTAAAATGTGGAAATAGGGTCTTGTTATGTTGCCCAGGGCTGGTCTTAAACTTCTGGTCTCAGGTAATCCTCTGCCTTGAGTTTCCCAAGCATTGAGATCACAGGTGAGAACCATCATGCCTGGGACAAGTTTTCTACAGATTTAATGCAATTTCAAATAAAAGCACTGGAGTGTTTTTTGTAGAAATTAATAAACTGCTTATAAAAGTAATAAGACCCTAAAAGGACATAGAATATTCAAAACTATTTTTAAAAAGGAATGAATTCGGAATATTTGCACTACCTAATTTTATAATCATAATTTATAGTGAAGTATGGCTTAATTATAGACAAATAGGTCAATGGAATTTGATAGTGAGTCCAGAAATAGACTTACAAACGTGCTAAGGTAATTAAATGGTGAAAGATTTTTTTCTTGACAAATGATGCTAATATTGGCTAGCCTATGCAAAGATATGATATTTGATTTTTTTTACATCATAGGCAACAGTTATGACAAATTGGAACATGTATATACATGTAAAGCCTCCAATTTAAACTTGGTGATGGGATAGGAGGTTGCAGGCTTCACTACCTCATGTAGAAATTACAAATAGCAACTATCAACAGTCAAGAAAATCTGTGTGAAAATCCCCAAACTTGGGAATAGGCCAGAGGCACCTGTGTAGACCACAGAACCGAGTAAAACCTGATCAGAAGAGTAAGATAAGCAGTGTAACTTTTTATTATTATTATAAAGATGCAGGGTACAATTCAGGGTTAGGTATACAAACGTTGATTATGCAAGCACCCTTGTGGATGAAGTGTGCCCCTCCCTCCTCTGGCAGTTTCTCTCAACTACCAATCCCACTCCCCTCCCCTGACAGTTACCCATTACTGCCAATTCCTTTCTTATAGTATTGTGATTGTTCAAGGTCCGCTTATGAGTGAGAACATAGGGTACTCTCTTCTTTGTTTCTGTGATAGATCACTGAGTACGATTGACTCTAAATCCATCCAAGTTGCTGCGAAGTCCATATGTTTGTCTTTCTTTATGGTTGCATAATATTCCGCTGTGTATATGTACCACATTTTTTTTTATCCAGTCCAGCTTCGATGGACAACATGGTTGGTTCCATGTTTTTGCTATTGTGACTAGAACTGCAACAAACCTAAGTGTGCAGGTATCTTTAGTGTAGAATGATTTGAGTTCCTCCGGGTAGATTCCCAACAGGGGATTGTTGGGTCATATGGAAGGTCAATTCCTAGTTCTTTCAGAAATCACCACACTATCTTCCAGAGAGGTTACACTAGTTTGCATTCCCAACAGCAGTGTAGAAGCATTCTTTTTTCTCCGCATCCTCACCAACATCTGTTGTTTGTTTTATTAATGATGGCCATTCTTACCGGGGTTAGTTAGGTGGTATCTCAGTGTGGTTTTGATTTGCATTTCTCTGATGATGAGTGAGACTGAGCACTTTTTTCATGTGTCTGTTGACTGCCCTTATATCCATTTTTGAGAAGTGTCTATTCATGTCTTTTGCCCACTTTTTAATGGGCTGTTTGTTTTTTCTTTCGGTGAGTTGGAGTTCCTTGTAGATCTTTGATCCCATAACCCCTCCCACTTCTCCAATTTGCCATAGTGCCATATGGAGAAAATTTCCTGTGACTCACTGTTTCTACAGTGGAAAAGGGGCATTGGAGGTGGACATACAATTTTTCTAATATTCTGGAATGTTTCCCAGGGAGCCTATCCTGGTCTCACCTCACAGGGAATCGAAAGGATAATGAGTTGGCCTTTCTCCCTGCAGTGCTATAGAAATGAAGCTAGGAAGTAGCACTCAACAGCAACTAACTCACTGCTCTCCATGTAGTTATATTTACCTGCCAGCATGTCCAGTCAGAGTGGCCAGTCAACAGTACAGTCCATTTGCAAAGCTGAGCTGTTCATTTCAAGAAATGGTGGCATGTTCTACCTGGCTTGAGACTAGATAGTCTCCAGTCCCAGCCTCAGATGCCATCTGAGATCACCATCAGGGAGAGAGACAACAGCCACAGCACATTTTGGCAAAAAGGAAAAGCTACTTCTGCTGCATCTTCGAGTTTAAACAGCACTTGATATAGTCTCAAGTCCACCCTGAGAACCTGTCCAAAGAGGGAGACACATGCCAGATTACATTTCACCAATGTGCAGGGCTATTTCTGCCACACCTGGGAGTTTAAACAACACTCAGCTCAACCTCAAAGCCCACCCAATGCCTTGCGTAGGCAGAGAGAAACCTCAACTATGCATTTATATTGAGTATAGCAGTGCGTGTCATCTATCTTGAGGAGAAACTCTGCTTAGCGTCGGAGCCCCGTCTAAAACCCTTATCCCTATAAAACTTATATAACAGTACCACCTGACCAGGAACTACAGCATGTGGTCTGACCCAATCAGAGGTAAGTGCAGAGCCCAGAAAGAAGCTCTGCTTGACTGCAAAGTTCAGCCAGTGATCATACCAAGCTGCAAAACCCAGCCCGAAAATTCAGAACAAAGGCAGTGGCCAACCCATCTACAGAACCTCAAATCAAGCTCAGTGTGCCAAGGGTTTTACTAGCTAACATATCCATAATCATAGGCCAGACTAAATAGTGAAGGTCTATCCCTGCCAAGGAAATCTGTAAATGCAGGAAGAAAAGGCTTTCTCCTCAAGTGCAAAGACCTCAACACAAAGATGCAAAGATTACAAAGAATTAGGAAATCATGCCAACTTCAAAATAAATTAGCAAAGCTTCAGGAAAAAAACCCCAAAGAAATCGATATCTATAAAATTACAATTCATAATAATCTTTTTGCATACATTTAGTGAACTAGAAAAATGTATAGATAAAAATTAAGTGAAATTTGGAAAACAATATATAATATTTAGAAGTCTAACAAAAATATAAACAATTAAATAGAAATCTTAGAAATGAAGAATACTATAACTGAACTGAAAAAAAAATTGCCACAGAAAGCTTAACCAGCAAACTCAATAAAACAACAGAAAGAATCAATGAACACAAAGACAGAACATTTGAAATTACTCAGAGAGGTAAAAAGTCAAAACACTATAAAACAATGAAGAAAGCTTATAAGAATTATGGGAATCCACCAAGATATCTAGTATTTAGGTAACAGAAATTATTATGGTGAAGAGAGAGAAACGGAGCCAGAAGCACATGTGAAGAAACAATGACCGGAAATTTCAACATCTGGTGAAAGACAGCAACATCCAAGTACAAGAAGTGCAGAGGTCTGCAATACAATTAAAAAGGAGTTCGCCAAGACATACAAGTAAATTATTTTTAAAAATCAAAGACAAAAAAATCTAAAAGCAGCAAGAGATAAGAAACAAAATTATACAAGGAAGTCTAAATACAACTATGAGCATATTTTTTGGCAGAAACTCTACAGACCAGGAAAAAGTAGATATTCAAAGTGACAAATAAAATAAATTGCTAACCAAGAATATATTTTTCATTAAAATTGTTCTTCAGAAATGAGAGAGAAATAAAATCCTTCCCCAAAAAACAAAACCTAAGAGATTTCATCATCATTAGACTTATTTTTACAGAATTGCTAAAAGGCGTTCTTTAACCTGTATCAAAATGCTGATTATTAATAATGAAAAATATACAAAAATACAAAACCCAGTAGTATAAATAACAAAGGATCAAAAGCAGAATACTGTAATGATGGCACGTAAGACAATTTTGTCTCTAGTACAATCTTTAAAAGACAAATCTATTAAAACAACTATAGTTATAATAAATTTTCAGGGGATTAAAAAATAATTAAAAGGGGGCAACCTCCTTGGGTCCCCTCCCACTTTTCTGTCTTCTCAATAAATCCTAGTTTTTAAAGAATAATAATAATAATGATGATGATGATGATGTAAAAATATTGAATTGTTGTTTGTGATCAAAGGTATACTGTATCAGCTTGAAGTAACCAATTATATAGGTTTTATGTAAACTTCATGGTAATCAAAATGTAGTAGGTGCACAAAACATAAACTGAGATAATTCAAAGCATACCACCAAACCATAAAACTTATCAAGGTATGAATGAAGAAATCAAATTAGAAGAATGAAATAAAGTATATCTAAAACAACTAGAAAGCAAAATAGAAAATGACAGCTGTGAGTCCTCACCTAACAATAATTACTTTGAATTTAAATTATTCAATAAAAAGGACAGAGTGGATATAAAGACTCAACGATGTGCTGCTCACAGTGGATTCACCTGGCTTTAGATTTGTTTTGTTTTGTTTTTATCTGAGTCTCATTCTGACGCCCAGGCTGGAGAGCAGTGGTACAATCATGGCTACCACAGCCTCAGCCTAATGGGCTCAGGTGACTCTTCTGCCTCAGTCTTCTAAGTTGCTGGAATTACAGGCATGTACCAGATACTCTTTTGATGTATTGTAGAGACAAGGTCTCGTCAGGTTGCTCTTGCTCAACCACCGGGCTCAGAACATCCTCTCACCTTGGCCTGTCAAAGTGCTGGGATAACAGACATGAGCTACCATGCCCGACTTAGATTCACCTCACTTTCAAGCACACACATAGACTGTTACTGGATGGGAAAAATTTTTCCACACACATGAAAACCGAAGAATAGCCTTAGTAATTATAACTGTCACATAAAATGCACTATCTCAAAAATCCATAAAATGGGAAAAATGAGGACATTACATAAGGATAAAAGGGTCAATTCATCAAGAGGTTATAGTAAGTATAAAAACATATGGATACAATATTGCAGCACTTAAATATAAAAAATAAATATTAAAGGATTTGAATGAAGATAGTGGTAGAAGGGGACTTTAGCACTCTGTTTTTAACAATGAACAGCTCATCCAGACAGAAAATTTTAAAAACCAGTGTGCTTGAACTACACTTTAACCCAAATGAACCTAGCACACGTATACAGAACATACAATCCAAAGCAATAAAATACACATTCTTCTCAAGTATACATAAAAATGTTCTCCAGGATAGATCATATGTTAGGTCACAAAATAAATCTGAACCAATTTTAGAGACTCAGAATCACATGAGCTATATTTTCTGACCATAATGACATAAACGAAAAATCAGTAACTGGAAAAAAATCTTGAAAATTTTACAAATCTGTGGAAATTAAGCATCACGCTTCTTAATAACCAGTAAGTTAAAAAGTTAAAAAAATTTAAAAAAGAAACAAAAAATATCTTGAGGCAAATGATAACAGATGTACAGTATGCTAAAACTTTTGAGATGCCACAAAAGCAGTTTTAATAGGGAATTAGATAGCAATAAATGCCCTTATCACAAAAGAAAAAAGAGATTAAATAAACAACCTAATGTTACAACTTAAGGAACTAGAAAAAAAGGGAAAAAAATGAACCCCAAGTTAGCAAGATAAAGAAAATAACAAAAATCCGGTCAAGAACAAATGAGAGAGACAAGAAAAGCAGCTTTAAAAAAATCATTGAAATTAAGAGCCATTTTTTTGAAAAGATGAACAAAAATCAACAAACTCTTAGCTGAACTGAGGAAAAAAGAGAGAAAATTTAAATAAAATCAATCAAGAAGGAGGAAAAATTACAAATGATACAATAGAACTATAAAGGAAAAGAGATTGTTATAAACAGTGGTATTTCAACAATTAAATAATGTAGATGAAATGGCTAAATTGCTAGACACATGCAATGCAACCTGTGCAAACTGAAACATAAATAAATAGAAAACCTGAAAGGGCAGTAAATAGATTGAATCTGTAATACTAAATCTTCTATCAAAGAAAAGTCTGGGGCCCAATGTCTTCACTGCTGAATTAACCAACATTTGAAGAGGACCTAATGCCAGTCTTTCTCAAACACTTTCAAAAACCTGAAGAAGAATAAATGTCTCTAAACATTTTTTTAATGAAGACAGCATAACGTTGACCCCAAGCCAAGCAGACACTACAAAAAAAGAAAATTGCAGGTCAAGATTCATGATTAATATAGATGCAAAAACCCTCCAAAAACATTTTAAAGGATTGTACCGACATGATCAAGTGAGATCCCTGAGATGCAAGAATGGCTCAAGCTATGCAAATTAATAAATGAGATAGATTGCACTAATAGAATGAAGAACAAAAAATATTATTAGGTGCACAAAAAGCAACAAATGACTCAATTATACTCTGTTGATGGAAATACACAAAGAAAACCAATATGAAAACACTTTGGAAGCTCCTTAAAGGGGTAAAATTAAAAGTATCATATGAGTCAGTTAGTTATTAGATGTCTAGGCAAGAGAAACGCAAGTGTATATTCACGTAAAGGTTTGTACACAAATGTTCAAATGTTTCCGGAACCAGTCCCAAACTGGAAACAAAACAAATGTAAATCAGCAGGTGAGTGGACAAAAAATCATGATCTATATATGTATATATATCTATATATTTTACATATGTAATTAATGTGGATTCAGCAAAGAAAAACACTGTAGTGTTACAGCAATATGCATGAATCTCATAAAAAGTATGCTGAGTGGAAAAAATATAGATAAAAGAAAAGTACTGCCTTTATTACTTAATTTGTATATAAAATTCTAATCAATAAACTTGTATAGAAGTTCTAAAAAATTAAAGGATAGTAACAGAATGAAAATGAATAATATTGTTGGGAGAAAAAAGAGAAAATTCAAAGGGGAAGTGAGAAATTTTGGAGGATGTCATGCTAATTCTCTTGATGGCGGATTTGGTTTCATGAATACTTACATATGTAAAACCTCAACAAATTATTTTATATATGTATGTGTGTATGTATATATGCATCTGTCAATAAGGTCTTAAGGACACTTAAAAAATTAGAATATAAAAGAAACTGTATGGTTTTTGTAAAATATACAATTCAAAAATAAGGAATAAAACATTTTGAAAGCAAAATAATGAGAATTATATACAATGTAAACACTAAATGAGAATTATATTAATATGAGTCAAACACTCTTCTGAAGTGAGAAATATTAATGAAGATAAACAAAACACTCCATAATAAATAAAGAATCCATTCAACAGAAAAGTATAGCAATACTACATTTTTTCGTTTTATAATATAGTTTTAAACTATATGATGTCAAGCTAACAGAGCTAAAAGTGAAACTAAAATTATATACAATTAAATTTGAAGATTTTAAGAAGACCTGTGAAAAACTGATAGAAAAATTTGACCAAAAATCAATAAACAAGAGAATACTTGTAAAATTTCACACAAACATTATTCTCAAGTGCATGTAAAACATTTACCAACACTATATGTTAAACCATTAAACAAGTATCGATAATAGTCTAAGACTGAAATCATATATTTTGTTTGTTTATGATTACAGTTCAATTACAGTGGAACTCAGCAACATAGCTAGATAAACCCTGCATATCTGGACATTAAAAAACTTACTTCTAAATACTTCATGAGTCAAAGGAAAGTATGAAAATAAACATTTGGAAATACCTTCACTGAATTGCAATAATATTCTTGCATGACAAAATGCTGCAATTTAGTTATTGCTGTATTTAGAATAAATAAGAAAAAAATCAACAAAATTAGAAGCTACTATTTGGAGCATAACATAACTTCAATTGATAAACATCTAATTAGACTAATTAGGGGAAATAAAGTAGAGAAAAGACAGATAATATTCCAAATGAAAATGTCGAAATTATTTTATATTCCACACCCCAAAAGGTTCAAAAAGGCTATTGTTAATAACTGTATGCCAGTAAATTTAGATTTCTTGAAAAACACAAAATTAATATGAAAAAAAATCACTTAAATAGCCCTATACTTATAAATATATTAAATAAATTAAAATTTTATTATATAGATCTATCAGAATAATACAGTAAAACATTGAATGCCTTACTGAATGTTTCCTTTTGGAGGTTGAAAACAAGATAAAAATATCCATAACCTCCAATTCTATTGAACAGATTAGAGGTAATGTCAGTGCAATAGAGCAAATGCAATAAAGAAAGAAAAGAAATAATTATAAAAATCAGTAAGGAAGAAATACATTTTTCTCTTATTCACAAATGATACATTTATGCAAGCAAAAGATCAAAATAATTCTGAAAACATGCAGTTAGAAATAATAGAGGATACTAAATAAAGTGTCAATGCACAGAAACCAGCTTTATTTCTAGAGATTAGTACCACATAATCATTTATAAATTTTACAGGCATTATTTACAATAGTACTGAAAGCATCAAAACCTAAATTTAATGAGACATCTATAAGAAAAATATGCATACAAAACTATAAATATTGTTGAAATAAATTACAGACGACTTAAATAAATTGAGGAGTAGAGCATATATCTTGCTCATGAATTGGAAGACACCGTATAGTGAAAAACCAATTCTCCCAAATTTTAATGCAATCTCAATCAAATCCTATCAGAAATTTTAGCAAAAATTTGCCACTAATTTAAAAATAAAGTGGTAGTAAAATTGATCTTGTATAGCTGAGATGAACTTGGAAAAGGAAAGCAAAGCTAAAAGAAGGACAGTATTAAACACCTAGAATTATTATGGAGCTAAAGTGTTTAAAACAATGTGATATTCATGCAAGAATAAAGAATCTAATGGAACAGAGTAAGCAGTCCCCAAACAGTCATAGATAATAACACTTGATTTTCAACCGAAGTGCCACTGGAATTCAGCATGCAAAGGGTAGTCTTTTAATTCTCTCCCAATTTGAGATGATATGAAAAAATAAATTTTGGTCCAAAATTTACAGCATAGAGTAAAATTAACTCCATATGGACTGGATCATAAATTGAGGGGTGAAAGGTAGCAGAAAATTAGACTGGGAATTTAAAAAAATGATATATTTTCTTTTTTTTTTCTGTCAAACATTCAGGGAAAAGCAGTGATTCTTGCTTTTCTAAAATGTGTAACCCCTAATAAAATGTATAGGTTTTTCAAAATCTATATTTACTAAATACTTATTAAAATAATAACATGGAAAAATCACTCCTTGACACAGTGGCTCAAGACTGAAATTCAGAAAATGGGAATGAAAAGACTTTTAGTTCCTACATAATAACATGTACCTTTTTAACAACAAAAATTTTGTATATATTTTCCTGAACCCAAAATTTTCTTTAAACCCAATAAGTTAAATCCCGTATGATTAAAACTTAAAGAGAAGCATATACAGATTTTATGTTTTATGTCCTTGTTTTAAAAGGTTTTTAATCTGAAAAGGGGTGGAGAGAAAGAAGATAGCGGATAAGTGAGGAAAGAGAGAGGAAAAAGGGAAGAAGAAATAAAGGAAGACAGGGAGTGAAAGAATTGGTCAGGAGCAGAGTTCCTCTCAGGGAAATAACAGTATGTATTTAGAGCCCCACTTTACTAGGCATGTGTATTAATTCAGATGAGGCTCTTTGTGAATAGTCTTGGTGAGATACGACTAGAGATTATTTAATTGCATTGAAACAAGTTGAAGAATTTTATCATGGAGTAGAATCAAATACAAAAGCAAAATTGAAACATTATAAAGAAAAGGAACTTAGGCAGAAACTTCAATTATTTGTTTTTTATATTTTGTTTTATTTTCAACTGGCATACAAATTGCACATATTTGGGGGTACACATAATATTTTGATACCTGCATATACTGGATGATGGTCCAATCAGGGTCGTTGGGATATTCATCCTCCCAAACATTTATCTTTACTTTATATTGGGAACGCTATAGTTCTCTCTTCTAGTGATTTTGAAACAAATTATTGCTGACTGCGACTTCCCCACTGTACTGTCAAATACCAGAACTTATTCCTACTGACTGTACTTTGGACCTATTAACCATCTTCTGTCCAACCTCTACTCCCAATTACTTGCCGTGTTCATGTGCAACTTGCATGGGGTCTTCAGTAAAGTTTCACATACTTACAAAGGTCTCATGCAAGTAATATTTGGAGAAAACTAAAGGAAAGGAGCCGAGTACCATGTCTCACTGGTGCATGGCTGAGAGAAGAGGAAAAAAGCTGGAATTCAGATCGGGATCTCATTGAGAAGCGAAGGGAGGAGAGAGTGTAAACATGTGGAAAATCTGCAAAACTCTCTTGGAGACGGTCGTCCTTTCACAGGATGAGGGGTAAAGCAGTTCAAACCAATTTTCTTTAAATATCAAAGGACTGGGTGACCTTTGGTACTTTCGTTGCCGCCGTGTAACTAGAAGGTAGAAAAAAGAGTAGAAGCAAATGACCTCTAAGGCCTCATGCAACACTGAAATGCTTTGATTCTAAGAGAAGCATATGACTGTTTAGCAATATATCAAAGACTTGCCAGTGTGACTGTGGTTTGGGCCAATTATTACATTTATTTATGGCTTCGGAACTTCATTTAGGGCTTGAGGTACAAGACTAAAATAACTCAAGTTCAAAGAAATAACAGTGACATTGACATTTCACAGGATCAGCAAGTCTTTCGGGGAGTTACAGAATAACAACATTTATAAGCCACAGTTGCCTCTGCTCAAGTGGAATAAGGGATTAGTAGAGAAAACTGTCCCCGAAGCCTCATTACAGAGTAAATCAAAACTGACCTTCTGGCCCAGGATTGCTGTCACATCAGGAGAGACCAAACTACTAAAAATGGCAAATGCCGTCAAGTCCTTATTGCGTCTTTGGGGTAAAATAGCGAAGAACAAAAGGCTAAACCAAGCCATTCTGCAAATTCTTCATAAAAGTGGGAGGCCCTAGATACTGCTAGCATTTCGATTGGATTGCCCAAGATAGTTTGTAGTTAATTATCAAGTGCAAAAATCAGTGTCTGTTGATTAACTCTGGACAAAGAACTCCTAAGTGTTTGTCATAAAACTCAGCGTCAAGTTGCATCAGTCAAAAAGTCCAACGATCCAGGTATACCTAACCCTTAACTGTACCCCACAATTCTAAAATAAAAAATATGTTTAATAAAAAATAAAAGTCCAATGATAAGCAAAAGCAATCCAGCTCAAACCTTATTAACTCTTTATATGCTGAAATTATAAGAAAGCAGAGAGAGGTGCTATATTAACTATGATGGTAAGTTGAATAACAGACAGACTTCTGAGTTCCTAATACTTTGATGTATCCACAGTGCCTTTATGAACATCATTTCTGGGATAATAAAGAGGACCAACTTGGCTGAGCAAGATTATATATAATATGTAGGTAAATATATATGTATATATATCATTACAACCACAGCTAGAGCTCTAGAGAAGTGCTGATACTTGAAAACCTGAAGGTATTATGCCTTATGATAGATATACTGTATTGTGAAGAAGGTAAACATTTTGCCTATAATTTCCTCTGGATCTAGGTAGAATTAAATGTGTAAGACTAAAGTTTAGGAAACTTAAGCTTTAATTCTGGCTCTGCCATTACTAGCTGGGTATCAGTGAGCAAGTCATTTAATCTCCTCTGGCTTACATTTTCCTCATGTGTAAAATGATGGCGGTGAACTTTGTGGTTTCCCTTTCAGATGAAAAGGTTTAGTATCAATCTGCTACCTTTTCATTATCTCCACATTATCATACAGAATTCCATTTTGAATAATTAGAGGAGATACTTTCCTGGGTCTAGAAACCGGAGGCGTCTTGCAGAAACATGCCTGTCTCTTGTTTTCCAACTCTAAATGCCCCACTGGACTCATTTAATTTGAAAGAGTGTTCCCACTGAGCTCGGTGTGAAAAGAAACTGCCATCATATGAAGATTTACCCATCCACATTAAACTAGACATGAAAATATTCCAACCACTCCACTCGTTCTATTAATATTTCGGTCTGATGGATATGAAAGAATCACTGACTCGTGATCTCTATCCCAGCTGGTCTCTGCAGAAAGAACTGGAACAATGTGTACATACATTTCACTCACTAATTGCATAACTAGATGTTTCAAGATCACTCTGACCCTCTGCAGAGCAAGATACACTGCAATAAAAGATTTCTGTGTGGGAGAGACAACTCTAATTTTCAAGATTCAAGGATTTATAAGTTAGAATCTTTTAAATTGCAAGAGACAGAATACCAATTTTCAATTGCCTCAAAAAGGAGAGTAGGGACACAGAATGTTTTATCTCAGATGTATGGAAAGTTACATGAGATTTAATTTAACTTTGTGTAAATAGTTCTCTACTCATTCCACTCCCCATACATTTTCTAACTTTTTCAGTCTTCTCTATGACACTGGAGGCTGATTTCTGTTCATTGCCTCACTGACCGTCTTCCAGTTGGGTGATGATATAACGAGGTTTCACCAGAGATAGGAGAGCTGATGGAGAAAACTACCAGAGCATTTCTTTTCAACTCCCTTCATTCTTCAGAGCTGAGTTTCTGTCTCTCTACCACTAACATCCCCACAAGTCATATCATGGCTACTGCAGTGTTTACTGATCTGGAATAACACTCTTTCTTCCCCTTGTCCCTTCAGTTCCAGAAATGGTAACAACTTTTCATTTTTTCCTAAACTAGGAGTGCCTCATCCATTCTTATTCATCCCTTAATTTTGCTTACCCCTTTGTAAATGAGTGTGTCATTGAAATATTTTTATAGAAACTGACTGGAGTGAAGTTTGCTTCCTGTTGGGCTCTGACTGACACAAGCCAAGGGCCGACTGGTCTAGAGCTCAAACTATGTCACTGAGACCTGTCTTTCTACTCAACTTTCTGATCCTCCATCCTGGCTAAGGAGGTAGCAAGGCGGTTATTTGTAACTGGAGATGAGACATATAGTCTTCTAAGTTAGAGGCCCGATGTAACTTTTTTTTTATTCCAGAAATTTGAACAGAAATGTTTAAGTAGCAATTAATTGACCAAACTGGGATATATGGCTAAGTCTGAACCAAATACTGTGGCCAGGGCAATGAGATGTCATAATCAATTAGCCAAAAATCCTTTCTACACCCTAAGAAACATGAAGTGGAGTCAACAGCAGCCACAGTCCTTGGACTGAGAATGGGAGAGTTTAATCCCAAGAGTACTTTTTGTGCTCTATTTGAAAAAAATGTAGATGGGGTAGCCACAAATTATAAATGTTCACACAAAATGAATTCACTTGGTTGAGACCATGAAGGCTGAGACTGAAAAAGGTGTGCTGTCCTCTATTTAAGCTCACCCTACTTCTTTGTACTTAGGTCCCAGACCCACTTTTATCTTCCTTTCTGACTCTGGGGTTCCCATACAACCAGGTCACCATAATTGAACCACTGCTCCCACTGATAAAACGCTCTGATAACCCTTTTTTATATGATGCTAGGAAAATTCTGTCCATTTTTGCTTCAAGTTCATTGTATTGAATGTTTATTAAAATGAACACGCTTTCTGAATAAAGTCCAAAGATCTTGCCGCGATCCAGAAAACCTGACTCCAATTCCTTCCCCACTCTGGGATCTCATCTTGTACCAGGACATCCTTATCTCTCCATCATGCAGCTTCACTTCAGCTTCTGGAACACACTAAGCTTGCTTCCTCCTCAGGAGTTTTGCATTTTCTGTTCCTCTCCTTGGAATGCTCTGTCTCACATCTTCATAGGCTACTGTCGTCTTGCCATGGAGATCTCAGCACAAATTCACTGCGCAACTGAGACTATCTTATGCTCCCTCACATTTTCTTAATCCATTTATCTATTTTAGGGTCATCTCATAGAATTTATCCTACTCAAAAATCACCTTATGACTTTGTTACTTTTCTCTCACTTTGCTAGATTGTCTATTATTCCTGTCTAACACATGGTAGGAACTCAGTAGACATTAATTGAATGAATAATTATGGTAATAAAGCAACATCCCAAAGAAGTGAATAATAGAATTTCAGATACTCAAGGGAAGAACATTTGGGGAAGGCCTCTTGATGCCCAGCAAATCTAGATATACTGTTGAAATAGACATATAAACAAAATTTTTAAAACTATAATAGATAAAAATAATTTTAATGGAGGATAAAGTAGGTTTGGCAAGTTTTTTTTCTCCCTGATTAGTTAAAGAAGGTGAAAATAGGGACCACATAGGTAGGGTAGAAACATAATTGTCAGATGCTGACGTTGGCAACTACTTTTGTTCTTAATAGACGTGTTGTCTTGTGAGTTGGGAAGTAGTTCAGGAATGGAACACAAAATGTCTATTGCAGACCACCTATCTTCAGATTCCTCCATTTCTAGTGTGAGTTGTTCCATCCCTATATGCAACACTGAGAAAGAATACAGAGATCTAACTGAGAACAATCATGATGAAATGGAGGTATACGTGTGAACAGAGGACTTGGATAGATACAGCATTTTGCTAAATGCTGTGTTGCTATGTGAACAATACAAGGAGGCACCCCAGAAAGCAGAATTATATTTTGCAGGGTGGGCTCCTTGTAGTGCACTCAGAATTTTTTTCTCCAGATCAGTCAACCAAAGCTTATATCTGGAAGTTTTGAGAAGGTTGCATCACAATTTGCAGAAGAAATATCGTGAGTTGTGGCAAATAGTTGACTGGTTCTTCCACCATGACAAAGCACCTGCCCACACCGTGCTGAGGGTTCAGCAGTTTTGGACCAGAAACTGCATGACCCCCGTGCCCCACCCTCCCCATTCACCCAGTCTTGCCCGGAACAATTTTTTTTGTTTTCCCTGATGAAAAAAGTCCTCAAAGGGAAACATTTTGCCAATGAGGAAGAAGTGAAACAACAACAACAACCCCAAAAATGGTAGGATCACTAAAAGGCATCAAAATTGATGAGTTCATTAACTGTTTTGAGCAGTAGAAAAAGCATCTCTGTATGTGTAGTGCATGAAATGGAGAGTACTTTGAAGGTGACTGAATCTTAAACATGCAAGAATAAATACACAATTTTTTAAATAAATAAATTCCAGATGGAAGGAGTGTCACACATATGTAGTAATGAACAACTGAAAAACTTGGATCAGTATAGCACTGTGATTAGGCTGAAGTTAGGTTGGATGAAATTCTGTCTCTTCTACTTTCTGTTTGACACTGGAAAACTCTCTTTGCTCTTCTGGACCTCAGTTTTCTCATCTAAAAAGTGGTGATGATATTCATGTAGTAGTAAGATATAAAATGCATAACATATACATTTTAGCATTAATATGAGGCATCAATGTTACAATCCATTTAAAGGATTTAGCATACTGTTACAGAGCATAATATTGCAATAAATGTTGGCTACTACTATGATCACTGCTGGATGCATTACTCTAAAAATGCAAGAGAGTTATCAATATTTAGTTTCAAAGTCAAAATGTAAACTAAGTCAAAATTCTTACAACTTGAGAATTTATTCCTACGTACATTATTCGTTCCCTAAAGAAAATATGATGAAATAAATAAAGATTTAGTAATAAGTAAAAATATTTCTAGTATCTATATTTGTATATGTTATTAGAGTGTAACTCTTTGAAACTCAGTTTTATTATTTGCAAATCGGAAAAAAGAAGAAATATCAATCTTTCGGAGTAATTAAGATGACTAAGTGAAATAATAATTGTAAAAGAAACTTAGCAGCGTGGAGATGTGGCAGACACTCTGTAAATAGTCATTATTAGTTCTGTTATTATATATTAACATTTATGTTGGACTTTTTACTATTAGTGGCAAGTTTTATCAGCCGTATGATAGATAGGAAGAAACTGAGACTCCGAAAAGCTAAAGACACGTAGGTAGAAGCTAGAAAAATAGAATCTTGACCTTAGATCTTCTCTGGTGAATAGCCTTATTCTTTTTCACCACACCATGTCAGTTCTGACTGGTGGTTTTAACTTAAAATCTCTGGCATAATAAAGAAGCTGGATCTATTATCTGACCATGGCTTCACTAGAAGACAAAAGCAAAGGGGTATACCAAAAAGCAGTGCTAATATAACTCAGATATGTTTCCTGAGCTACACACTTGATAAGTCTAAATTTACTCAGCAGAGAAAGAAATTCTGCAAAGCCCAACAGCAATGCAAATTTCTAAATAGTAGTCTTTGATCCCCTTTTCCTCTCGGAATGCAAATGTTCCAGGTCTCCGGAGTGGAAAAACACATCCCTTTCTCACATGGATATACCAGTTCTCTGAATTACTAAATTGAGGAGGAATGACAACCATTTCAGTGTGCACTGGACACAGAGTCATATTGTATATTGCTAGAGCTCATCTTTCTAAGCTGAAGAAACAACCATTTTCACTAGTTCTTTGCAACCAAAGTCATTCGCCTTTATCCTGTTTATGGTGTTAGCTCCTTTGTAATGTTAGCTGCTTTTGCATCCTTTTTCTGCATCTTCTGTGAGACACTTTTCTTTTCAGCATCTACCATTCTGCTTCAAAGCTTCACATATTTGTACACACTGTTCCCAGTGTCGAGAAAATTCCATTCACTCATTCCTCATCCTTGTTTCCCGTTCTACCCTTTCCCACATGAATTCTAGTCTTCCTTTAAATCACTGGCTCTTGTCTAGGACCAGGGGCTCACACCTGTAATCCCAGCAATTTGGGGGGCTGAGGAGGGAGGATCATTTGAGCTCAGGAGTTCGAGACCAGCCTGGACAACATGGCAAGACCTTGTCTCTACATAGAAATTTAAAAATTGGCCAGGCATAGCGGTGTGTGCCTGTAGTCCCAGCTACTCAGGAAGCCAAAGCAGAAGGATTACCTGAGCCCAGGAGGTCGAGACTTCATTGAGCTGTGATCATGCCACTGCCACTGTCCCCCAGCATGGGCAACAGAGGAAGATGCTGACAAAAAAAGGCTCTTCTTGCCTGTGTGAAGTCTTCCCCCAGATTTGCTCTCTCTTTCACAATGGAGTTCATTCAAGTATGGCATCTTGAATATAATCCTATTTTTATATATGTGCCATCTGATATTATATTTAATTTGCCCCTCGTATTTGCAGATGTTTACTATCTCAGGATCTATCCCAAGCACTCACATAGTAAACAAATCAGATGCAGACCCTGCCCTCCTGGTTCTGCCCAAATTGTGTATTTTCTTTAAACAACTGATGTCACCTGAATGTGTCATGATAGCATGAAAGGAAGATATTTATCTCATCCATTCTCAAATCTATAGTGCCCACCACGAGGCCTGGAATATATCAGTTAGTGATTAAATATTTGCTGAATCATAGTGATGAACAAGCGAATTCTGTATTATCATAACAATCTGTGCTTCAGAGTCAGACAATTCAGCATGAGATATGACTTTAGCCTTTTTTTGACAGATTCCCAAGGGACTGGTTTTTTACATTAAAGGCAACTCAGTCTGTTCTCCAGCACGATTTGTTGGCTTTGACAAGTTATTCCCCCAAGATTGCACCAAGCTTTGCTTAATGAGATTCCAGGGGTGCCGGGATCATTGCAGGCAATATTTAGTCTCATGGTCATGGCCCTTGCATGAGCTGGAAGGCTAGAAGGACATATAGGGAACATGACTGATAAGGGCAGCTTGGTTTTTTTCTAATGAAAGAAGTGAGGATAAAACTCCTGTTTCAGAAAACATCTCAGCACAAACTTTCTCTTTGCAGAGGCAACTGGAATCAGCAAAGAAATTATTCTAATTTCCTGGTTGTCTTCAGAATCGTACTAGAACATCTACACTTACAGTCAAATCTGAATCCATTCTGATCCTGTCTTCTCTATGTTTTACTGTGAATGAATCTCTCAACACATATATTATATACCCTATAAAACAAATACAAATCGTACTAATACTTACTTACTCAACTGGCATTTACTGAGACTCTATTAGATACCAGAGTCTATGATAGGCACAGAGGTTACAGTGATAAATAAAACATGAATTCACTAATTGTCTCTGTTTTGGGGGGAAGACAGAGTCAGAGCAGAAAAAAATAATATCAATATAATTCCATATTAAAAGTATAAGTGCGTGTACCCAGAGAAGCCAGCAATTAAATATTGTCCATGAAGGCCAGGAACCACAGCTGAGATTTGAAAGATAAAAGGAAGGGTGATATGAAGCCTCTTCACAACAACCTGTTTACCTTCGCCCTGCCTCCACTTCCGGTGATTACTCACACAGTTGCCCAAATGATCTTTTATAATAAAAAATGAATCACATCACTCACCTGCTTTTCCACCCACCTAGAATCAAGCACAAGTTCCTCACCATAGCCTACACTCTCTGACACTCGCTTGCCTCTGATACCACAGCACATACAAATCACTCAAGAAACTCCAGAAATAATTGTGTTCTGTCTGTCCCTTGGACGAGACAAGCTGTCGTTTATTTCTGTACCTTTACACATGCTGTCTTTTCAGTCTGAAACTTTGAGCCCACTCCACCCCCGATTTGCATGGTTGACATATTTTTGTCACTTAGTTCTCAGCATGAAAAGTGTTGCTTAGAGAGACCCTCCTTAAATGCCTAATATGAATGAAATAGACAACTCTCTTCCAACATATCATTGCTTACCCTGATTTTTGTTGTTGTTGTCTTTTAAATGAGAATTCAAGCACCAGAAAATTAAAAAGATCCATGCATTAAAACTGTCTTAGACATTGCTTTATCCCCAACTCAAAAAATAGTTCCCAGAGCATAGTAAGTGTTCTTAACTTCCCTACATGATTGTATTATCTCTCATCTATTATATGTTGATTTATCTAATATAACTCTTATGGGGCTACCTTACTGCACATATTTTGAAGTCTTAGGAAACGCCAAAATTTGTTTTCTATGTACTTGCTTATGCTGCCATAACAGAGTATCCCACACTGAGTGGCTTAAGCAACAGAAACTTATTCTCTCACAATTCTGAAGGCTAAAAAACCCAAGATCAAGGTTTCAGCTGTGTTGCTTTATCCCAAGGCCACTTTCCTTTGCTTGTAGATGTCTCCCTATTTCTTGTGTCTTCACATAATCTTCCCTCTGTGTTTGCATACAGTTGACCCTCTGCATCTGTGGGTTTCACATCCACTCATTCAACCTGTGGATCAACCCGCCAATAAAAATACTCAAAAAATAACAATACAACAATAAAAAAAACACAAATGAAAACAAAGCAGTATAATGACTATCTCCATAGAATTTACATTGTAGTAGATATTATAAGTAATCTAGAGATGACCTAAGGTGCACAGGAAGATATACATAGGTTACATGCCAATACAATGTCATTTTGTATAAGGAACTTGAGTATCTACAAATTCCTCAGAGTAGCCTGGAACCAAGTCCCTGTGATACTAAGAAAGGACTGTATTTGTTTGCTAATTTTATCTTCCTATAAGGAAATCATATTGGATTATGGCTTTGTTTAATGCCCTCATTAAACTTAATTACATCTTTAAAGATCCTGTCTCCAGTTACAGTCATCTACTGAGGTGAAGACTCCAACATATGATTTTTACAAGGACAAAATTGATCCCATAACACCATATAATATGCCACCATGAACTTGCTAGGAATTCTACAATTTGCTGTACAAAATAATTTATAATCCTTAAATATTTTGGTTCAGACCATGGGTCTTTAATTTCTATTTCAGCAAACACTGATGCAACATGATATCAATACGCTAAGCTCATGTAACAAAGATATCACAATACAATAACTCAAGCATGGTATATGTTTATTTTTCTCTCAGCCCAGAGGTAGGTGTAAAGTCCATAGCCACTGGGCAGTTTTGCTCCGTGAGGTTGCCCAAGAACACAATTCCCTTCTACCTTGTTGTTCCACTGTTTATTAAGGTTATTTTCTCGTGTCTGCATAGTTGCATCTAGCTTCCTAGTACGACCCCCTCCTTTAGACCCAGAGAAAAGAAAAAACAAGAAATGGAAAACAAGCAGTTTGCTTTTCAAGACATGGCTTTGAAATTAAGCTGTTTATCTCTCACATTCTGTTGGAATTAACTTACAGGATCATGCCATTTGCAAGAGAAGCTTGAAACTGCAGTCTCAATCTGGGTGATAACGTGACCTGTCCTGTGAATTACAACATATGTGGCGGTTGAAGAGTTCTGTTACTAAAAGGAAGAAGTAAAGAATGGATATTAAGGGACACTTAATCTCTGTTGAATTAACTGAATTTGCAACCATATACAAAACAAAGCAGTATCTTGGACAAGGGCTAGTGTAGGGCATGACCTTTACCATTTGGGCAACACTATGACTAAAATGTTTAAGATGCACTCAATCTGTTGTAATCATTTTTGTAAACTGAAATAATTTTTATCCCAAGTTTGATATTAACTCCATTCACCTTGGTCATATTTTCTGATAATCCTTGGAATAAATGTGAGAAACATAAGTCCGAATAGTTTGTATAAATTCATTTTGTTTTCTATAAATTGGTGGCCAAAGAGAAAGGCAGACAAAAAAGAAAAACTTGATAAGCAAAAGATAGAGGCAGCATGATATACTTTAAAGGACTAAAAGTTTTGGAAGGGCCCTCAAGCCAATGAACAGAAGAATGACCATGGGCAAGGTGCTTAATGTCTCTAAATTTCAATTTTCATATCTGCATATTGAGAATAATATTTACCTTGAGGGCTCTTATAAAGGTATACGATGTATGAAATGCATGAAAATCAACCTGCAGAACTCAATAAGCCTAAATACACTTTGGAGATTTTCTTTGTTGAAGAACATAGCCGCTAGATGAGATTGCCTGATACTTGTTTAGCATTGGTGACATCAGGCAATTCTCTTAAACTCTCTAAGTCCCAGTTTTCTCAACTTTAGAATAAAAACAACAATAGCATCAGATTGATAGTGCTGTCAGATGTGAGCAAAACACTGCATGTAAACTGCCTACCAAGGTGCTTGGTGCATCCTAAGTGATCAGTAAATGTCACTGCCATGATTTCTTCCCTGCTGGGTATTGTGGCTCAGGTCATTAGACAGGAGTCTTCCTTCAGCCCCATCTAAGGCCCTAGTTCTTTATAAACTGGCTGCACACTTGCTGAAGAAAAAGTGAAGGCACACAGCCCATCTGTTTCCCATTTAAGAGGCCTTCAGGCTGAGTGCCTTAAAGATTAAACTGCATTATTGTCATTATCCAAGTGAAGGCTTCTTTTCATGGTGAAGCTGCTCATACTTAGAGTGGAAAATTACAACTTCCAAAATTGTCCCCCCAGGGAAAATCTAATGGGTATGTTTTTATTTGATGTCTCTTGTAAATGATCACTATCAAATGAAGAAATCTGATTAAGGTCACTGAAACTTTTCAATAGATAGTGAGAGGAAAATTGTAGAGCATAGCCTAATCACATTCATTGTCCCATTCCCCTTTGACCCATTAATTCAACAAAACTATTTAGCTGCCTTTTTTATGGTGATGGAACACAAAATCTTAGAAAAATTCTGACTGCATGTAATTGCCCATTTGAGGACAATCAGGTCAGGTTATGAGAATAAACATCAGGAGACACCATTTAGCCCTAGGAATATTCAGAATTGACATCACCCATTCTCATAAGACTTACCATCTTCTAATATAGAAGACGTGTTCTTGGAATATATCCTAAGAACACACTACTTTCAGGCCCTGAAATATAAGAAACTTTCTTGAGTAATGCTACCTATGCAATGGTGGTTCTCATGCCAATTTTAAAAGTCACATTAGAACCAGATAAAATAATTATTTAAGGAAAATCTGAATCAACTTTATTTGCCACCTGTGTGTCTCATCAACTAAACAGACAGACAGGTAGCTTGTATAGCCTAAGGAAAGAAAAATCACTCATCTAACAATAAAACTCATGCTGGAGTAATAAGTATTCTTTCTTTCTTTCTTTCTTTCTTTCTTTCTTTTTTTTTTTGAGCTGGAATCTCACTCTGTTATCCAGGCTGGAGTGTATTTGCATGCTCATGGCCACTGCAGCCTCTACCTGCTGGGCTTAGGTGAGCCTTCTGCCTCAGCCTTCCAAGTAGCTGGAACTACAGACGCGAACTACCACGCCCAGTTTATTTTTTGATTTATTGTAGAGATGAGGGCTCACCAAGTTGCCCAGGCTGGTCTCGAACTCTCAGGCTAAGGCAATCCTTTCTCCTCGGCTTCCCAAAGTGCTGAGATTACAGGCTGAGCCACTGTGCCCGGCCAATAAGTTTTTTTTTTTCTTTTCTTTTCTTTTCTTTTTTTTTTTTTGTGAGTTGGAGTCTCACTCCGTCGCCCAGACTGGAGTGGCCGCTCCTGGCCACCGCAGCCTCGACCTGCTGGGCTCCGGCAATCCTTCTGCCTCAGCCTTCCAGGGAGCTGGAACTACAGGCGCGCACTATCACGCCCGGCTAATTTTTCTGATTTATTGTAGCGATGAGGTCTCGCCAAGTTGCCCAGGCGGTTCTCGAACCCGTGGGCTCAGGCAATTCACTCACCTTGGCCTCCCAAAGCGCGGGATTACAGGCTGAGCCACTAAGCCCGGCCTTAATACGTGTTCTTAAAGCTTTATGTAAGAATAGTGAATCACAAGCATCTTTTGAGGGTGAAATAAAAACTAATAGAAAATGTTTTCCTTGACACAGAGATACAGCTAGGAAATCAGATTTTGTCACTTTCCAAATTTGGTTCCTCATCACTAGATTCAAGTTAGATAGCTGTGGTAGGAATACTACATAAGGATGCTGTGTGTTTCTTTTTGCATCACACAAGGAAGCATATATGGTAAGTTTTTCCCACTATTAATGATGCCAAGGTGGAAAATTTGGTAAATATACCTAATGAATCATCCCATATAAAGGTAAATTCTTCTCTGGAATTATTAGGTAAACTATGTGGAGATACTTTGAGATCATGTGAATATCCTGCTTCCTAAAAGTATTTCAGCTACTAGGTTTAGATCCTTTGCTAATGTTTATCTCATTCAGCTATTCCATTGGCTGTCAAAAATGGTAAATTTCTTACTTTATTTCATGCTTCAGCTGAGCTCTGGTTGATTCTATCTTACACATATTGGGGATCTTCTAAATTTTCTTTATTATAGGCAGCTTGTAGCAAAATTTCAGCAGAATTAGAAGTGAAAGTTCTCATGATCTTTCACAAGCTTATACTATTAAGATTTTCAACTCTTCTTGTACTTCCCTTTGCTATTCCTGCACCCTGCATTCTTCTTTTTTTATTCTTATTTATTCCATTCCTTTTCATTCTGCCTCAAAACCTTTTCGAGAGAAGATTGATACAATGAAATACATTTTTCCAGATTCTGAATCACATCTTTCTATTATTGAATGCCCAAAAAGGGAGAAAAGAGGGAAATTTTATGCCTGTATAAGAAATATTCTTAGACTATATTAAAGAACTAGTATACAGATTTCAGAATATGTGCTCTGCTTATACATACTCAACAAGAAGGAGGGCAAAATTTAAAAAAAATAAAAATTCCTAGAGAAACATACAGTACGCTGATTTCTAGTCAACGGGACTTGGTTCTGGCATTTGTCAATTTTATACATAAACCAAATACTACTAGTTTTGTTATTTGTTTAGAAACATACCATCTCAAGGAGTAGAAATGGTATTTTCTTTCAATAACTTAAGAGAAAAAGAACAGTAGAGAGAATGTATTTTAAAATGCAATTTGAAATGTATATACTCCCTTAATTACTTATTGTATCATTTGAAAACAAAGAAAGACAGCTCTCATCATTCATCCATAAGTCTGTGAATCTTTTCTCAAAATCAGTTTGCCATTTTTTTTACAGAAGAGTGCTTCCAGTTCCAGACAAATGGTTCCACATTAGTGTGCCATTTCTGTTAGATGTTAAGCCAAATTGTTTCACACTCCAAGAATAATTTTTTGAAGCACTCAAGTGGAGATTTCCAACTGTGCTTCTTTAAAATATTTCAACAAGCTCCCTGGGAGATGGTTGAGAGAATTCTTTACCAATTTACCAACCATAATTATTGTCTAATCTAGAAGTCTGGTAAGTTGACCAAAAGTTTGAGTGGCTTGCAGAAGAATGTCAATAGTACCAAACATTTTGACTACCCTGACTGGCTTGCATCTTCAACCTTTAACCAAAGAACTGATCCATTCCATTTAGAACCGCTTGTCTGTAACGGTGAGACATTGAATTCCTATTGGTTGTTACCATACTGAGCTGAAATAGTGAAGCATACATGTAGAAGTCACGAAAAGCACCAAGCCACCACCTCACCACCTACATTTATGGTTTTTGCAAGACACCAAAAACCTCTTCACTCAGCTGACCCAGTGTGGCCACAGGGCCAACAACACTATGAAAGACAAGGAAACACTTTGCCTCCTACAAGATGCTTATGCTCTAAAAGGATGGAAAACTGAGTCACTGAACTGAATGTCCCTTTCAGAAAGGGCTAAATTTTTTTTTCACAAAATGATTGTTCTAAAACCTGACCAATAGAATGGAAGGAATAAAAATAATATGAAGCTACATGTTGGTCATTGCCGGTGTACGCAATTTTCTACTGTGATTTCACCTGAGAATTGTAAAACTCCCAAGAGAGTTATTATAATGAGGAAACACAAAACTGTACTGCAAATTATTTTCTCTATCTTCTCTCTCTCTCTCCTTTATTTTGTACTTTGCAGGCAAACTTTATATGGCTATTTTTAAAAATGGAAATTATAGTTCAAGGAATTTACCATTATGACAAAAATCTTGGGCAAGTTGTTTTCTCAATATGAATATTTTCCCCTGTAAGATTGAGTCAATTGTTTCCACATTACATATTTTGATGATTGCTGAAGATAAAAATATGCAAGATACTTGATACAGAGTCATATCTAATCACGGCATTGATAATTTGATATAAAACAACCTCATAAATATAACCCATTGAAATCTACTTAACCAGTCACTGATTTCTAATTACTATTCATTTATTCACCCATCAACATATACCGAGTACCTGTTATATGACAGGCATTGTGCTAAGACAAGATAAATAAAGTATTTGTTCTAAATATATATATATATTCTTTACTGACTGGCACAGACATATAAAAAGATGACAGCCATTTTGTGCAGATATAGGTAATGGAAGGTATATTTTAAGAGTTGACTTCAACCATGTCTACATATTGGTGTAGTGGATGTCCTACCAAGAGTAATCAGCCAAAATAAGGAAATAAAAATCATCCAATTTGGCAAGGAGGAAGTCAAATCATCTCTGTTCACTGATGACATGATTGTATTCCTAGAAAACGCTAACTCTTTCAAAAGACTCCTAAACTGGAACAATGACTTTTTCAACTTTATTGTTTCAGGAAACTTAATCAATGTACAAAAGTCAGTAGCATTTCCATACACCAATAATGCTCAGGCAAAGAATTAAATCAAGAGTTCAATCCCATTTACAGTAACACACATACACACACACACACACACACACACATATACACACACACAATACCTGGAGATACTTTTAACCAAGGTGAAAGATCTCTACAAGGAGAGCTACAAAATACTAATGAAAGAAATTTTAGATGACACAGACATATGGATGCTCATGGATTCAGAAGAATCAATATTGTTAAAATGACCATATTGCTCAAAGTAATTTACAGATTCAACACAGTTCCTATGAAAATACCAACATCATTTTTTTACAGAACTAGAAAAAGCAATCCTAAAGTTTATTTGAACCAAAAAAGAGCCCGAATAGCCAAAGTCTAAGGAAAGAAATCCAGAGGCATCATAGTGCCTGACTTCATATTATACTAAAATGCAATAATAACTAAAACAGCATGGTAGTGGTACAAGAAAGGATAGATCAGTGAAATGGAATAAAGAACTCAGAAGCAAAGCCACATACCTACAACCAACTTATTTTCCACAAAGCTGACAAAAATAAGCAATGAGGAAAGGACATCCTATTCAATAAATGGTGCTAAGAAAATTAGTTAGTCATTTGCAGAATAATAAAATGGAGCCCCTACCTCTCACCATATAAAAAATTAACTAAAGATCAATTAAACACTTAAGCATAAGGCCTGAAACTATGAAGATCACAGAAGGAAACCTAGGAAAAATTCTTCTGGATATTGGCCTAGGCTAAGAACTTATGACGAAGAGCTCAAAAACAAATGTGAAAAAACAAAAATAGACACAAATTCAACTAAAAAAACTTCTGCACAGCAAAAGAAATAATCAGCAGAGCGAACAGAAAACCTATGGAATTGAAGAAAATATTTGCAAATTATACCTCGACAAAGTACTAAAATCAAGAGTCTCCGAGGAACTTAAACAACTCAACAGGAATAAAACAAATAACCTCATAAAAAAGTGGGTGAAGGACATGTATAGACGAGTCTCAAAAGAAGACACACAAACAGCCAACAAACATGAAAAGCTGTTCAACATCACTAATCCTCAGAGAACTGTACATCAAAACCAAAATGATATAAGAAGACAAAACAATAAACTATAATTTTCATTACAATTCTTGGTGCTAAGACTGAACTCCCTGCCCATCCACAGAGATTGTTTAACAGGAGTGTGCTTCATAAGGAACCTGAATTGTTTGTTTGTTTTTGAGAAGTAGAGAGCCCAGGCACTAGTCTGTTAGCTTTCCATAATTATGATTTCTGCAGTATTCAAGTAAACTTGCCAAGTCATATTCTCAATTTCTAAAAGCTCCTTTACATGTAACTGAGTGGCTGGTACCTTTTCGGCACTACAGTGAAGCAGGTTTTAGGGTTTCAAGGGCCACATTTTCAGAGAGAAGCTGCAAAAGAGTGTCCTACAGTTTTAAGAGGAACCTGAACAAAGCCAACTAGAAGAGTTTTATGTAGCCCTTCCAGAGCTTTCAAATTCGTTTTTTCTTAACAAGTCTTACATTTACTTATAAGTAAAATCTGGTCACGTTTGCTTCAACAATAACGAAAAATGCTTCGAATGGACAGATACAAATATTTATTGGACAAAACTAAACGTCTTTCAAGACTATCAGGTGTTGCCAGTGTTTATGCCCAGAAAAGATGTAATCATTCTGTTTTCATCACCTGTTGCTTTTTAATTTCCTCTCTCATTGAGAATCCTATTGCTGCACAGACAATAACATCGCTGCCTATATGTATATATACAAACTGTAGAGGAGCTTTGGTGCTGGGACTAGATATGCTAAAATAATGAAGGAAAACAGATTATACCTTCCAAAGAGCTGCTTGGCAATACTGAAAAAGATATGCTATCAGTGGCCACGTTGACACAATGAAAATCATGAGAAGAAAAGAATTATAAATTTTCTGAAATGTATTTGGATATCTTTCAAAAATACATTAAAGTTATCTAATAAAATCCTCGTTACTATTTAACTTTTTATGGATTACCTCAAATAAACACATGACTGAAGAGAGAGGTGAACTTTTAAAGACCTGAGTTCACATTTCAAGGTGTCAACCACAAAGTTGCCATGTAGAATTGAGCTAGTTGCTTATTTTCTATGAGTTGTAGTCTCCTCCTTTGAAAAATGGGGTAGAAACTACCTATTCCCAGGTTGTTATACATATTACATGAAATCATTACTACATATATTGTAAATTGTATAGCAAAAATATTGTATTTTATAGTATATAAATATATACGGATAATTCCAAAATATATATTTGATAGATATTATATTTTTATTTATTTTTATTTTTTTAGTTGGAGTCTCACTCTGTCACTCAGGCTGGAGTGCAGTGGCACATTCATGGCCACCATAGCCTCCACCTACTGGACTCAGGCTATCCTTCTGTTTCAGTCATCATGCCTGGCTAATTTTTAGTTATTTATTTATTCATTGTAGAGATGAGGGTCTCACCAAGTTGCCCAGGCTGGTCTTGAACCCCTGGGCTCAGGCAATCTTCTCACCTCGGCCTCCCAAAGTGCTGGTATTACAGACTTGAGCCACCAGGTCTGGCTGACATTATACATATTAAAACTGAAAATCTGCACAAAAAAACCAATGGGTATTTTGAGTCCCTTCACTGCTTGTAAAAATCATGCTTTAATCATGTTTGTTTTCCAGAGCTTGAACCAATAAATATGAATCCTATCAAGGTCACATGGTTCTCCATGTAAGGTGGAGATTTAATCATAAAAGAGTCTAGGAGGAGGCCAGACTCCGGAGGCCAAAACCTGAGTAGGAAAATCCAATTATATATTATTCCTTAGAGTTTACAGATCTGAATAGATTTGAAAATAGACATCCCCCACCCATATCACCTGCATCAAGGAAAACTGACTAATTATCATAGAATAATTTAATCTCTCTACCCCTTCCAAAGTATGCTGATTAACCCAATAGGGAAATTAACCCAACAGGGAAATTTGAGGGACTGCAGTTGTGTCTCTGGTTTCTTCTTTGGAGAAGAACACGATGCAGGGACCTCAAATCCAACCCCAAATTTAAAAGGGTAATTTGAGTCTAAGCAAAAGCTACTGAGTGAGAGAAACACATACTATCAAAGATACTTTTTTAGACTATTGCATACCATGCACGTGGAATGTCTTGCATTCCTGTTCACCAAGTAACTGGCACCTTTCCTTCAAAAGCAAAGACAGCGATTCTCAAGAAATCTCTCTCTGAACTCTACATTCCCCAACCCACCTTAGCTTAGATATTTCTTCTCTAGCCCAGATTGAAGTTACTGTTTTCTATTAATTATTCTCTCTTCCCCACTGGACTACTGGTTCGTTGAGGGCACAGTTGGAATCTATTAATTGCCTATTGTTACCACAGTGCCTAAGATCTTGCTGGCATATATAAAACATTCAGTAAATATTCTAGAAGAACTAATCTGATAGGAATCTGTTGTAAAGAAGTACCAATCTTGAAATCCTCATAAATTGAACTTTCTTATGTTATTGATCAAAACAGAAAAGAGAAGTGTAAAGTGGTCTGTCCCTTTCAAAAATAACCAAAAATAAGACCAAAAATTTCTGTTACCAGCCCAGAAAGTAAATCAGACATCATGGATCAGATTCTGATACCTCAAGAACTCAGTCAGATATCTCAGGAAATAACTGACTCAACTATTTTTTTGTTTGTTTGTTTTGGTCACACTGTCTCTCTAAAGTGATCACTAACAATATCTTTCTAAATAAAAACATTTCTGTGAAAGATCACTTTCTCACTCAGAAGTGGACCTTGAACAACTACCATAATACTATAAGAAAAGGATTGACAGTGGCAGGAAACTGCAGGGGAGTTGGGGGACGGGGAGGTGGGATTGGCAATAGTGGGAATCTGCCTGGGGAAGGGGGCACACCTCATCAACAAGGGTGCCTGCATAATGAATATTTGTGGACCTAACCCTGAATTGTACCCCACAATTTTAAAATAAAAAACTTTAAAGTTAAAAAAAAAAAAGCATGGCTTACACATGCAAAAAGCTTGCGTACAAGTGGGGGTGGGTGTGGGTCATGGAGGGCATCAACAAAGAATCTCCTGGGACCCCTGGGTCCCTTGGCTCTTTGCCTATAGCCTCAGAGGAGGAAAGATATCCTTGCAGTATCTAACTTCTTAAAGGACTGTTACCACATTACAATTACTTTTTTCCCCCAGAGCTAATTAAAGTACCCACAGAGCACTGAGACTGACTTCATTGGCTGAGTCACAATGTAACAGTAGAGAAAGTAGGGGATGGAAGCTTCTGTTGCCAGAAGCGCATGAATGCCTGGTGAAGATTAGAAAAAACCATATAAGAAAGATAAAAGCCATAGTTTTCACTTTGAACTTGAAAAACATCCATCCTGCACAGAAGCATGTGGCCAAAGTTAAATGCGACAAAAACAAACAACAAGAAGAGTTCAAAACTCTAATCACAGGCATTCAGAGCTATGGAGACTTTCTAGAAGATGCATAATGCATTTACCCTCAGGGCCTTCTTGTATATTCACTCCATAATCCTGTCGTATTTCCCCATCCAAGGCCTAAATGTCCTCTTTGTCATCACTTGATAGGAAAGGGCCCGGCATGGCACCCACACCAGAGGCCACACGCTGTCCCCATGGGACTGTGGGCAAGGCCAGGGCTGATGGACATGTCCTTCTGTCAGCCTGGAGAGCAGGGTGTCTAACCTTTTGGCTTCCCTGGGCCACATCGAGCAAAGAGGAATTGTCTTGGGCCACATAAATTATATAATATGGTTAATATATATACATAATAAGACTTCTTTTTTTATTATAAAGTTTAGAAAAATGAGAACAGACTGGGCGTGGTGGCTCCCCACATCTGTAATCCCAGCACTTTGGGAAGCAGAGGCGAGAGGATTGCCTGAGCCCAGGGGTTTGAGACCAGCCCAGGCAGCTTAGCAAGACCTCATCTCTACAATAAATCAAAAAGCTAGCTGGGCGCGGTGGCACACGTCTGTAGTTCCAGCTACTTGGAAGACTGAGGAAGAAGGATTGCCTGAGTCCAGCAGGTTGAGGCTATGGTGGCATTGAGCGCACCACTGTACTCCGGCCTGGGTGACAGAGTGAGACTCCAACTCAAAAAAAAAAAAAAAAGAAAGAAAAGAAAAATGAGAACAATATAAAGCCAATAGGAAATTTGACCTTGTTTTTGTAAAACTAATCTTTCAATGTCTGGTTCGATGGAAGTGGTTGCAAGTCTTAGTGAGTTCTCAAAGTGCTTGTCAGAAATGTTTGTTCAAATTTTACTCTTCATGTGCTTTGTAACTGAAAACAGCTGCTCACAAATGTATGCACTGCTGAAAAGTGATGTCATGAATAAGGTGTGACTGTGTACTTCAAAAATGGAGCAATGGGACAACCCCTTCAGGTCCCCTCCTACTGTGGGAGCTTTTCTCTCAATAATTCCTGCTTTCTCACAAAAAACAGATGAACTTGGAAAGATTCATTGAAAACACCTACCCCTAACCAAAATGTCCGCAGTGAACTAAAGCTCTTAATTGCAGGAAGTAGAATGAAAAAAAAGAAAGAAAAAAAATGGAGCTACGAAAATTTTTTTTTAAAAATGGAACTACACATGGAGTCACAAAGAAAATAAGTGCTAAAAAACAAGATTTTAAAAGATTTTTTGGGGCTGCATTACTTGCAGTCTTGGGTCCCATGCGGCCCCTGGGTTATGGGCTGGACATGCCTGCTGTAGAGGTTTCTAGAAAGGCAACCTGGAGAAGCCAAGGGGTGGCCCTCTCCTTCCATTGAGGGGCTGTGACCTCCACCCTGAGGTTTTCAGAGTCCTCCCCTCTCAGGGGCTAGCTGGGAGTACAAGTCTCTTCACAGAGGCTGTTTCCTATTTACCCATCTTTTTCCTCAACCATCAGTAACACCTTGACTGTCCAGGGGTGTCCAGTTTTCTGGATTAACAAATGTCAATCCTTTACTTCCATGTGCCCTGTACCTCTGAGCAGAAGTCTTTCCCAAAATTCTCTACATGTTTTGACCTCAATGAACTGAATGGGCTGGTTTTTGTGTATGTGTGTGTGTGGGCGGGAGGGGGGGCAGGTGGTTAGGAGCAATGGGAATGAACTCAGGACAAGTTAGTTAGCATGGACTCAAAAGAGTGTTGGCCTGATTTCTTTTTAAAACTTATTTTTACATAAATCATTTTATTCACCACTTCTTATTTATTTTTTGTCGGGGTCTTACTCTGTCACCCAGGCCAGAGTGCAGTGGCACAATCACGGCTCACCACAGCTTCCACCTGCTGGGTTCAGGTGATCCTTTCACCTCAGCCTCCTGAGTAGCTGGAACTGCAGGCATGCACCACCATGCCTGGCTAGCTTTTTGATTTTTGTAGAGACGAGATCTCGCTATGTTGCTCAGGCTGGTCTTGAACTCCTGGGCTCAAGCGATCCTCCTGCCTTGGCCTCCCAAAATTCTGGGATTCCAGGTATGAGCCTCTTACCTGGCTGGTCTGATTTCTTGGCTGCCTCCACAGAAGTGCAGAGGAGAATGTGGAATGGCTGACCTGGAGGTAGTTTAATGTGGCTGCTGCTGCTTCAAAAGTAATTACTGAGTTACCAGCAGGAGCAACCTTTCCCCACAATGCACAACACTTTCATAAATGCCGGGAAAACCCACCTTCTCCTTTTCCTCTGCCATCATCTGTGTCCCTTGACTTTCCAGTTTCCATCCCAAACATCGTCTGCTTATGGTCTCGAACACAATGCCATTCTTCCACCTGCTCTTCCACCCAATTGATACTGAGGTTGCTACAACATGAAGGAAATGCACCCCTCATCGTTTCCAGATTTTATCCAAGGCCAGCCTTGTTCACTGGGTGCACTTTTACTATCATAATATGGGATTACAGTTCCTCCATGGCTTCCTTAATATTTTACTTTTTTTTTTTTTGAGTTGGAGTCTCACTCTGTCACCCAGACTGGAGTGCAGTGGCTGCTCCCGGCCATCGCAGCCTCGACCTGCTGGGCTCCGGCGATCCTTCCACCTCAGCCTTCCAAGTAGCTGGAACTACAGGTGTGCGCTACCACGCCTGGCTA
The DNA here is from genome assembly GCA_963574415.1 of Tarsius wallacei. Classification (NCBI taxonomy): domain Eukaryota; kingdom Metazoa; phylum Chordata; class Mammalia; order Primates; family Tarsiidae; genus Tarsius; species Tarsius wallacei. The sequence continues at coordinate 37,938 of CAUYQG010045825.1, forward strand.
ATTTTTTGATTTATTGTAGAGATGAGGTCTCACCAAGTTGCCCAGGTGGGTCTCAAACCCGCGGGCTCAGGCAATCCACTCACCTCAGCCTCCCAAGGCACGGGATTACAGGCTGAGCCACCGAGCCCGTCTCTTTTTTTTTTTTTTTGAGTTGGGTTCTCACTCTGTTGCCCAGACTAGAGTACAGTGGCATGATCATGGCTCACTGCAGCTTCAACCTCCTGGGCTCAGGCGATCCTTCTGCCTCAGCCTTTCGAGTAGCTGGGACTACAGGGATGTACCACCATGCCTGGCTAATTATCTTGATTTTTTTTTTTTGTAGAGATGAGGTCTGCTATGTTGCCCAGGGTGGTCTCGAACTTCTGGGCTCAAGCAATCCTCCCACCATGGCCTCCCAAAGTGCTGGGATTACAGGCATGAGCCACTGTGCCTGGCTGATTTTTTTATTCTTTTGTAGAGACAAGGTCTTGCCTTGGCTGGTCTTGAACTCCTGGACTCAAGCAATTCTCCTGCCTCAGCCTCCCAAAATGTTGGGATTACAAGCATGAGCCACTGCACCTGGCCCTTGATGTTTTACTTTTTTACTGAATTCCAAGCATGGACAATATTTGAAAATGTGATTTTTTTTTGTATACTGAGGCCAAAAGTCTTGTAGAGTGCCATGCCGGTTATTAAGCTGTTGACAGCTGCAAATCCACCCTACTCTGCTCTGATCAGTGATGCTAGGCTGTGACTCTGCATGCCTCATTTCTGCTGCTCTAGAAGGGTTCTGTCAACAGGCAGTGCTAGATGGAAACTGCCAGGCTGTGGAAGGGAGGCAGGGGAGGGCCTTGTTCTAGCCTCCCCTTGCTGCTGTGAGATTCAGCCCAATCACGTTCTTCACCCTGGCAGAGAGAGTTCCTCCCATGGAGCCAGCTAAATCCTGGTGGATCCTGGGTGGATTTTTCCAACACTTGCAAAGCCAGTCTCATCCTGCTGCACTGAGAGACACCAGCACCAGCCATCCGGTGCCTCCACTTTAGAGGTCTGAGTCCCAACCCTCTAGGATCTTGTCCAAACTGGAGACTTCAGCACCAGTGGTCAGCAGCCTCTCCTTAAAGGTCTTCATTCCTGATCTCGGTACTGACTCTTCAAGCAGCTCAGAAACACCAGGGAAGCAGCTTACCCTCTTGTGTCAGGGGAAACTAGTCTTCCCCTGCTGGAAAAAAACGTCCTCATGAAATGTCTCTTGCAATGAAATTCCATAAGAGCATTTTATTTTCTGAATAATGTCTCGGACCATAAGTTGGATTGTTGAGGTAAGAGAGATGCATAGGAAAAGGGTAACACTAACCTTGGACTCTTTCCGTGTTCAATAGGAGCCCACATTTGTGGTGGTAGAGTCATTTGCTGTCCCCAGGCAAACCACTGGTTCTATAATAACCATTAGATACAGTTGCATAAATATAATGCAATCATGAAAGTCTCTTTCTCAGCCATGCATTGATTTATACTTTGCAAAGAGCCGACAAAAATGTGACACCTTGGAGAGCCTGGAAGAGATTAGATTTTTCCCTAGGCGCCAAAGGTTCTCTTCCTCACCAGATGGGTACCTATAGCATTTGAATTTGCAGTAAGAGTCAATGTGTCCTTTCTTTCCTGCTTAAAGTCAAGGGCATGTGCTTTACTTATAAGGAAACTGGCAAGTGACACCACACAGACCCATTTCATCAGCCTTCTACAATGGCCCAAGAGAAAGAAAGCTTGGAAACAACATTTATCTGGGAACACCACACACTGTCCAACAGCTCAACAGTGGCATGGTCTGGTGGTTCTTGTCATGACTCACTTTGAAGTGGACATGTCATCTTTCAGAAAATATATAACTCAGTCAGACATATTTGTTCATTGAAATCTTTTGCCTTTGGCTGAGAACTGAGCCAATATTTCCCTGAAAATCTCTTTCTTTCTCCTCTGCAGTTTTTCTCCAGAGCCAGATAGTAGTCAACGGCTTTAACTGGAAAAGTGTGAACCTTGTACAAATTTGATGAGTTGTCCTTTCTGAAGTCTGATGTTCAGTAAGGCTGATGCATGAAAAGAGCAAGGTTTCTAGTGTGCAGGTGCAGTGTGAGAACATACTTCTTTATACATTGCATGTACACAAAATGGCTGTGATTTCTCTTTGGGGTGAGATTTTTAGTATTATAATGAACTAAAGGTGGATTAAAGGTAGCCAAAGGTTATGGGCATTGATCCAGGTGACCCAATCTGGTTTGAACCAGCCCGGGGAGCCGACTGTCTTCAGGAAGGCACAAGAACTTTCACTATGCATGGCTGTGAGATGTGGTCAGCAGGCAAAGAGGACACTTCGCCCGTGGCCTGCATGCTGAGGGGAAGGGGACATCACGGGTTGGCCACCCCCAGGCCCCCTGCCGAGGCTCCAGCCCCTTGCTTGGACCCATATCCAGGGTGTGCTCAAGTAGTCACTGAGTGTGTGTCACTCTATACTCTGCTGCATCTAGTTTATTTGGGAGGTGATCCCGGAAGAGGGGAGAATAAGTCAGAGAAGCGGTGGAGGTTGCCTCGATGGGCAGTGGAGACGATTCTGTCTGAACCTGGGAAAAGGAAACAGAAGGCCTCTCAGAACTGTGCTGCAAGCCAGGAGATGGGCGTGTCCCCATTGGCTTGCCTGTTGACGAGGGCTACCTGGGGGTGTTTACTGTCTTGCGCTTCTAGGCTGCAGTAGGGTGGGATCACATGGGAATGTGGGAAGGCACTGTACAAGCTGGGATGGGGAAGGCTGTCACCGCTCATATGGAACTGCCCCCCACAGCTGCAGCTCCAATCAGAGAAGGGTGTATGGGATGGATGTGGTCACCAGAGGTGAGCGACTGGCTTTGGAGCCAGACCATCTTGGGTCAGGCCCCTCCATCACTGATGAACTGCGAGATTTTCGGCAAATAGCCAAACATTTTCTTTGTCGGTGTAATGGGGGTAATAATTGTACCCACTTTGTGGAGTGTTGCAATCAGTTAATATCAGCCATAGTTACCCAAGAACATTCTCCTAGTTTAAACTGTCTGCAGAGCCTCATCCTTTATTTATTTTTACTTATTTTTTTCCTTGAGTTGGAGTCTCACTCTGTGTTGCCCAGGTTGGAGTGCAGTGGCACGCTCACGGTCACCACAGCTTCGACCAGCTGAGCTCAGGAGATCCTTCCACCTCAGCCTTCCAAGTAGCTGGAACCACAGGTATGTGCCACTACATCTGGCTAATTTTTGGATTTATTGTAGAGACGAGGTCTCACCAAGTTGCCTAGGCTGGTCTTGAAGCCCTGAGCTCAGACTATCCTCTTGCCTCTACTTCCCAAAGTTCCGGGGTTTCAGGTGTGTTCCACCTTTCCTGGCAATTTTTTTTTTTTGAGTTTGAGTCTCACTCTGTCGCCCAGGTTGGAGTGCTCATGCTCACGGCCACCCCAGCGTCGACCTGCTGGGCTCAGGCAATCCTTTCGCCTCAGCCTTCCAAGTAGCTGGAACTACAGGCGCATGCTACCATGCCTGGCTAATTTTTTATTTATTGTAGAGATGAGGTCTTGCCAAGATGCCTGGGCTGGTCTTGAGCCTGTGGGCACAGGCAATCCACTTGCCTCAGCCTCCTAAAATGCTGGGATTACAGGTTGAGCCACCAAGCCCAGCATGTGCCTGGCTATTTATTTTTTAGTTGGGTCTTACTCTGTTATCCAGGCTGGAGTGCAGTGGCATGATCACGGATCACCACAGCCTCGACCTCCTGGGCTCAAGCTATCTTCCCACCTAAACCTTCTGAATAGCTGGGACTAAAAGTGTGCGCCACCACACCCAGCTGATTTTTTTATTTTTTAAATTTTTTTGTAGAGACGAGGTCTCGCTATGTTGCTCAGGCTGTTCTCAAATTCCTGGGTTCAAGCAGTCCTTTCACCTTAGACTCCCAAAGTGCTGGGATTGTAGGTATAAGCCCTCTTAAGGTGGGCACAACGTCTTCATGTTTCCATGTCTTTCTGGGGGACTGCGGGGCACTGTGCTATCATACTCTAATGAAGCACACATTCTCTCCCCTACTGCAAACGTCAGGGTCTTGCAGCTCTGAGACCCCTGCACATGCTCTCCCTTCTCCTTTTCCACTTCCCTGCTTCCCTGCTTTCCTGTCCTGCCTGTCCTCAGGGTGCAGAGGGGCTGCTGAGTTCAAGCCCTTGGTGTGTCTCCCTGCTGCTGCTGGCTACAGCCCTGTGGGGCGGGTATCACATTGTACTTCCTTGAAAAATTCACTGCAACCTGCTCTACTTTCTTGCAAGTGCTGATGTAGACATTTCTTTGCCAGAATCTGATAACATTTGAACACTGCCAGTACCTAGATTAACGCTGACACTTTTGGCAATGCTCTAAATACAGATAAGCTAAAGTGGTTCGGTTAATGTCAGCACTCAGGGCCTAAACTTTCCAGATGGACTGCAGCCATTTTAAAGTTTACTTGCTACTAGGAAAAAGTGTCCTGTCTCCTGGCAAACATGGATGTTTTTCATTTTCAGCTGGTAAGAGACAAGTTGAGTTGGGTATCTCTTATCCAAAATGCTTGGGCCCAGAAGTGTTTTAGATTTCAATTTCTTTTTCAGAGTTTGGAATATTTGCATTATATTTACCAAGTCAGCATTCCTAATTCAAAAATCCAAAATCTGAAATACTCTAATGAGCTTTGCTGTTGAATGTCATGTTGGTGGCCCAAAGGTTTCAGATCTTGGAGCATTTTGGATTTTGGATTTAGGATTTACAAAGTAGGGATACTCAACCTGTAATAATTTTGCTTGGCTGATTGGGTGCGCTGAGCTAAATTTTATGTTCCAGCATACCAGCTATATTACACAGATGTTTTCTGATTTATCCATCTTTTCCCCTGGATAATTCCTTCTTATTTTAATTGTCCTAATATGTAGGTCTTTTTAATTTTTATTTTTGAGTTAGCATCTCTGTCACCCAAGCTGGAGTACAGTGGCATGATCACAGCTTACTGCACTTTCAAACTCCTGGCCTCAAGCGATCCTCCTACCTCAGCCTCCTGGGTAGCTGGGACTACAGGCATGAATCACCATGGATAGTTTTTTGTAGAGAGAAAGTCTTGCTAAATTGCCCAGACTGGTCTTGAACTCCTGGGCTCAAACAGTCCTCCCACCTCATACTCCTAAAGCACTGAGATTACAGGCAGAAGCCACCGTGTCCAGCCGTAGGTCTTTTATTGTAAACTGACTTAAATCCTTATAGAAGTAAGTAGTATATAAGCAGAAATGATACATGAATTATTAAATGTGCCATTGTCCAATCAAAATACACAACCTAGCCAGGCACAACCTCCTAGCACTTTGGGAGGCAGAGGAAAGAGCATTGCCTGAGCCCAGGGTTCAAGACCAGTCTGGGCAACGTGGCAAGACCTCATCTCAACAATAAATAAAAAAACTAGCCAGGTGTGGTGGCATGTTCCTGTAGTCCCAGCTACTCAGGAGGCCGAGGCAGAGGATTGCCCGAGCCCAGGAGGTCAAGGCTGTGGTGAGCCATGATTGTGCCACTGCACCCCAGCCTGGGTGACAGAGTGAGACTCCAACTCAAACAAAACAAAACAAAAAAACTGTGTATATATATAATTGCCTGGGATGGATGGTGCCAGATTGTGCCTTGATGGACCTTATAAGTCCCGTCACAATACTCTCCCTCTTTAGTAGGCCTCCAGACAGAAGCTGCCTCTAGAATGGGCAGGTGGAAGCTTTCTGCATTTCTGTTCCTCTATAATGTTTCTCAACTAGAGGCTTGCAGTTCTGTAGGATTCATCAGCCAATTGGTGGCTGATTTGAGATTTTTGAGTGCACTGAGAGAAGAGGAGATGGGTTCTGCCTTCTGGAGAGCAGATGGCTGCTTGGTTCAGTGGATCCTCTTACCACTTTACACCAGAAAGACCCTTAAATAAATTAATATACTGCTGCAAGAAGAACCCGAAAGGGGTTGGACACTTTTTCCTCTTGATTAACCAAAGAATATTCTAGTTTTATTTATTTATTTATTTATTTATTTATTTACTTGGCGTCTCACTCTGTCGCCCAGACTGGAGTGCAGTGGCCGCTTCCGGCCACCGCAGCCTCGACCTGCTGGGCTCCGGCGATCCTTCCGCCTCAGCCTTCCGAGTAGCCGGAATTACAGGCGCGCGCTACCACGCCCAGCTAATTTTTTTGATTTAGTGTAGAGATGAGGTTTCGCCTGCCCTGGCGGGTCTCGAAACTGCGGGCTCAGGCAATCCACTCACTTCAGCCTCCCAAGGCGCAGGATTACAGGCTGAGCCACCAAGCCCGGCAATATTCTAGTTTTATTTTTTTTATTTATTTTTATTTTATTTATTTATTTATTTTTTGAGTTGGAG
>CAUYQG010045826.1:0-13021 GCA_963574415.1 Tarsius wallacei
TTATTTATTTATTTATTTTGAGTTGGAGTCTCACTCTGTCACCCAGACTGGAGTGCAGTGGCCGCTCCCGGTCACTGCAGCCTCGACCTTCTGGGCTCCGGCGATCCTTCCGCCTCAGCCTTCCAAGTAGCTGGAACTACAGGCGTGCGCTACCACGACTGGCTAATTTTTTGATTTACTGTAGAGATGAGGTCTCGCCAAGCTGCCCAGGCAGGTCTCAAACCACGGGCTCAGGCAATTCACTCACCTCAGCCTCCCAAAGCGTGGGATTACAGGCTGAGCCACTGAGCCCGGCATCACTTCCAGACTTTAAATGTTATTGCAAGGTTACTGTAACCGAGACAGCACAGTACTGGTACAGATAGAGACACATAAACCAATGGAACAGGACAGAGAATCCATAAATAAAACCATGGTTCTTCAATCAACTCATCTTCAACAAAGCCAACAAAAATAAACATTAGGGAAAGGGAATCATATTTAGCAAATGGTGCTGGGAAAACTGGCCAGCCAGAAACTAAAGAATGAAACTGAATCCCATCACCATATACAAAAAATTAACTAAAAATGGATCAAGATCTTGAATGTGAAACCTCCAACTATAAGAATCTTAGAAAAAAACTTAGGGGACATCCTTCTGGACATTGTAGTAGGCAATGAATTCATGGCTAAGTTCTTGAAAGCAAATGCAGCAAAAGCTAAGGTTGGCAGGTGGGATCTTATCAAACTACAAAGATTTCACATGGTATAGTAAAGCATCGAGAGAGTAAAGACACAACCCACAGAATGGAAAAAATATTTGCAAGCTATGCATCTGACAAAGACCTAACATCCAGGATTTACAAGGAACTCAAACAAATTGATGGGGGTGGGGGGTAGGGGGGAAACAACCTCCTTATAAAATGGGAAAATTATGTGAACAGATGCTTCTCAAAGGAAGACATTCAAGCAGCCAACCAACATATGAAAAAAGGCTCAACCTCACTAATTATCAGAGAAACACAAATCAAAACTACAGTGAGATATCATCTAACAAAGGTAAGGATGGTCATCATTAAAAAGTCAAAAAACAACAGGTGCTGATGTGGCTGTGGAGAAAAGAAAACGCTTCTATGCTGTTTGTGGGAATGTATGCCAGTCCAAACTTTATGGGAAGCAGTGTAACAGTTTCTCAAAGAACTAAAAATTCAGCTATCTTATGACCCAGCAATACATTTTCTGGCAGGATACCCAGAGGAACATAAATAGTTCTATCAAAAAGACACCTACACATGTACATTCACTGAAGCACTATTCAAAATAGCAAAAACATGAAACCAACCCGATGTCCATTGAAAGTGGACTTGATAAAGAAAATGTGGTACATATACATGATGGAATATTACACAGCCATAAAGAAGAACAAAATTATGGCCTTCTCAGAGACAGGGATGCAGTTGGAGACCATCACACTAAATGAATTGTCACAGAAACAAAGAACTGAATACCACATATTCTCACTCATTAGTGGGCCCTGATCACTGGCCATGTAAGCACAAGGGTGGGATCAGCAGCTCTGGACACTGCTAGGGGAGGGAGAGAGAAAGGAGAGGGGTACATGGCAGAATATTGGTTACCCAGTTCACTACTAGGGGAGAGAGAGCCAGCTTTGAACTGAAACTTCATTTGCATGCAACTTACTTATGTAGTAAATCCTTACTTATACCCCAGAACTAAAATAAACTAATACAATAAAATAAAATACAAAAATTTGGAAAACACTGATGTAAAAATACTTAAAGCACACTATTTATATAAGTTATAACAAATTCCTGGACTTGAATGATGGTGATGGTGATACACACACACATACATAGATACACTAGGATATATCTGCATATGGCAAAATTATATGCAGTTATTAAAATAAGCTGAACATTCAAAGGCATAAATGTGCCCTAAAATGATGGAGTTGGTTATAAATCTGTATATAAAAGGTGATTTCAATAAGTATAAATGGGAGTAACTACATCAGAATGTATTTTTGAAAAGGGGATGATATTTAAAATTCTTCTGCATACAGATTTGTCTTTTTCCAAATTTATAGAATATTTTCAGTCAGGAAAAAAGTAAAAAGTTCTAAATTATTGTATAATCAAATAGGCTGAAAAACAGATCTATAGTTTTATTTAATGGATAATTATATATTTTTTACCTTTTAAAATTTTCCTTTATTGAGAAATTTTGGAAAATCTTACGTGATAAACAGTTTGGAAGGAAGGCTGACTTTTTGGGGAAAAAAATCTCGTTATCTGTAAGACCTTGTCTCTGTAGGCAGTTAAAATGTTGCAGAATAGAAAGAATGTATGTCCTACTTTTATACCAGAGACAAATAGTATAGACTGAGAACAAAGAAGGTAGGATGAAGAGATATTCTAAGATGAATATAGTCTTCATATTAAAATAAACACCTTAGTTTTCTCTTTTGTAAAATTTCTCTTCTGGATTTTGACTGAACTGCCTCCAGGTTCTTTCAGTTACAACAGATTTGATTCTGAGATATTATCTCCAAATCATCTCTCCTAATTATTGCTATGGAGGGGGGTAAGGAAGGGTGAATTTTTTGGTGACATACTGTACACTCAGCTGCACCACCTCTTCTACAGTCCACAGTCAGCTTTCAAATTTCTTGATCTGAGTTTTCTGAAACTGTTACTTTCACGGAAATGGAATTAATTTTTTTTTCACCAATCATTAGTGAAAGCTTTTAGAAACGATCCTTTGGACTTTAATGCTCATGATTTTATTCTCACTGATTTATTTTGCTTTGTTTCCCTTCAGACAGCAGAGCATATTACCCTCCTTGTTTAAATTACTTTGCATTCTGTTCATTGATTGGTGAATGTTGGGAGTTTGCCATGTGTTTCACATAAAGTTGCCAGCTTTCTATAGTGTTGTGTGACAGCCTTCTTGAAAGTTGAAGACAAGGTGCATGTGCTTTGTCTAAAAAAAGACATGATTTGAACTAATGTAAATGTACAGTAGCCAAGGTTACAGCATAACAGAGAACCCTCTAATACCTGAATGGAGGAACAGTCATAGGGACAACTTGCAAACGTAAAATATATTACCATCTGTAACAGGATGTGAGGGCCTGCTGTGCATACATCTGGGACGCTTCAAAAGGAAGGGAGGAAAAGATCAGGAAATAAAGGCTGTTTAAATATTGCATTGCTCTCAATAGGTATATCATATTAAAAATAATCTTGAAGTCTTGAATAAAGTAAATAAAATTAAGCTCTATAAAGCAAGTAGTGATTCTGTAGCTGGGAGAAGATTCCTGTAGCTGTACCAATTTTACATGAGCTCCCTAAATCTTCCTTTTTATAGGAATGTTTATGTCTGGATTGTTTTCCAAGTCATTTTTTTAAAAGTAATTACAATTAACTTCTAAGAGCAGAATTCATAGAAAGAATTAGAAAAAAAGGAGCAATTTGTAATATTAGATAAAATATTAATTAGAAAAATGCATAATAGTATATACATATATAATGCATAATTAAACAGATTGAGTATAGCTTATTCATAGAAATATATATAATTATTGTTATATTATAAATCAAGTGCTTCATTTCTTTTCCATCATTTTATCTTTAAAAAAATCTTTTTAAAAAAGTAGAATCATGGAGAGAATGAAAGAACTGAATGCAGACATGAGAAGTTAAATCGAAGAATGAAAAGTTAAGAAGGAAGTGAAGAGTAGGATGAACTGTGGAAAAGAATAAGAAATTCAAGGACTCAACAGGAAAATAAGAAATTGTCCCTGACTGTATATAATAAAGTTAACACAATTTTTCTAAGAAATTTAAGACAATATTAGCATAAGTATTGATTAAGAACTTATATTATCTGATTTGTTCAAGAAGTTTTATCTCCAGATAAGCAAAATAAAATGATTTAAAGAGTTTGAATATGACATAATGAATTTTTGGCAATTTATTTAGGGGTATGCATAAAATTGTTGTTGACGATGGTGCTAAAACCCTGCAACATTGAATTAACATACCCTTTATATTCAGTAAGTTGCTACAACAAGTGAAACTGTGCTTCAAGAATTTTGATATGTCCATGGAAAATCGGGTGAAGCCTTCACCTTTACATGAATTTGGAAGTTTTGACACTTTAATTCTTGAACTGAGATTTTGGGAAAGACCACAGGGATCATGGAAAATTTTATTTCCTGAAGATGACCAGAAAACTCATAGGACTTAATCTATATTTTATTCAATGAGGGGAGAAAATTGAAAACTAGGAAAAGTTTGATCAGATAATATCAGACAAAAATTAAATTTTATGATTACATCATTTAAGATGTTTTTTCAGTGTTAACAATTACACTTGAGTAGATTTTAAAGAAATTAATCATATCACATTTCACAAATATAATGTAGTAATACTGTGGATTAATAATAAATAAATCAAACATAAATCTTGAAATTAACAAATATTCTTCTATATTGAGTCCAGAAGAATATAAGGCCAGAGTAAGTGCAGGAGGCTGGTATGTATGAAACATTTGCAAGGAATAGCACATCTTGGCAGCAATACTGGAAAGTGTTCCTGTAATAGCAACTGTACCAAGTAAAGAAAATTCAGGAGGAATAGTTACTTTCAACCCATCATTGCAATAAAGGCCACTTTCAGGTAAAATATGAGAACTCTTTTGTGACTGACATCACTCTCATATAAAATATTTTTAATTATTCCCCTTAGCAAAGAGGAGAAATTGTTAACTACAAATGTGGTTGACTCTTCCTCACAAGAAATCCCTCTGAAACCATTAAATAGTCAAGATAATTTATGCCAAATTTAAACTTCCTCAGTGAACCTTTATGTTGGCTTGGCCAATTAGGAATTTTGGTCAGACTCCATTTAAACATTCAATATTAAAAAAAGGATACACTTCTCACTGTGAACAAAAGAAAATAGAAAAATAATCAGAAAAAAATACTTTGTTTTTAAAGGATAACTTTATTTGGGACATTAGGATAATATCTATGGTCAAAAACATTTTAAAAAGTTAATTTGTTTTCTCAATTTAAGAAGTCAACGTAGTCTGAAACTATTATGTAACATGTAAAAATCTAAGATTTAGAAAAGAGTAAGGCCATATAAAAGACAAAATCTGCAGTAGAAGCATTGAATAACAAACTGGATAAAACAAAAAGTTGACATTAACAGAATGTGTGAAAGGTTCCAACAGGAAACAAATGGTACTCTTAAAATAATTCAAAGATGTTATATTTTCCAAAGGACTATATATAAAAGTGTGTCTATAGGGAAAGCCTAAAGGAGAGAAAATGAATCTGAGTATTAGAAGTAGCTGCACTCCTAGTAAAAATGAAGGGACACGTGAAAGAACTGGATACTGGAATCTAGAGGAAGGAAATTGCACACCGGGCTCAGAGGCTCATTCAGGAAGGGAGCCAAGACAATATAGACCTTGCCTTCACCCAGCTCCCTACCTCAGAACTCCTGAAGCCAGAGATGAGGAACCCATGAGTATACTTCAGACTGTTCAGCCTTACCAGGTAAAGTGTAGGCAACTGCTAGAATCCAGAAAAGGCAAGGAAATAGAATCTCCCCTACAGCTTCCAGAAGGACTACACAACTCTGTCGACTCATTTATTTTAGTCAGTAATACTTATTTCAGACTTCTTCCCTCTAGCACTATAAGGTAATTAATTTGTACAATTTAAGCCTACAATTGTGTGGTGGTTTGTTATAGCAACAATAGAAAACGAATGCATGCTGCTATTCAATTTGTAATATTAGATAAAATATTAATTAGAAAAATGCATAGTAATATATATATAATGCATAATTAAACAGATTGAGTATAGCTTATTCTTATTCGAAACCCAGTCTTAGCAATGTAGTAAGGAAACTACCCCTATAGGGTTAACAAGAATACAGGCTTTGGACAAAAGTACAGATGAGCATTAGCCAGGTTGTCCTTTAACTCACTACCCTGTAGCTGCTTAAGGGACCACTAGGCCAGGACATAACCATTAATTTATTTGTTGCTCCTATAGAAAACATGTAATGTTAAGAGCCTAAGGCTTTTTTTTTTTTTTTTTTAGATGTTTTCCAGAATGGCTGAAGCCAACTGGTCTGAAGACCATACCAGAAAACAAATCAACATGAAGTCCTCATCCCATGACTTCACCCTCTACTCTTGAACCAATCAACACCTTGGCTAACTCCCCATCTGTTCCCCTTAAATCCCTAGATCCCAACTCTTTGGGAAAGCAGATTTTAAGTTTTCTCCCATCTTCTCATTCAACTGCCCTGCAATTATTAAACTCATTTACTGTTGCAATTGTTATAGTCGAACCACAAGAAAGGAGAATTGCCAGCACACTGGGTTCAAATTTTGAGTCCTTTAATAGCCTGCGATCAAGAGTAGGCTCACATCAAGAAAACCTTTTGACATTGAGTAGAATCAGCAAGAAGTTTATAAAGGCAAAATCCACAAATGGGCTACATAGCAGGGGTGAGGGTACAAGGAACTAAAGACAAAAGGAACAATTTCTTGGATTTCAGTTAACAAGGCATACAATTACATGGAACTTGTGGTTAGGGAGTTTTCAAATGATCAGCAAGAACAGTCAGCATGAACAGCTCAGGGGAACAAGGCTGTGGGTCTGTTGTCATGGGAACATTACAACAATCACACGTACACACTGCGGGGGGGGGTCATTTTTAGGTCAGGCAGACAGCTAAGATGGAGAATTTTAATAAAATGGAGTCACTTTTGTCAAGCAAGCTATTGCAATTATTTTATATATTTCATTAGCTATTTAATCCCCCCCTTTTAGTTGTACATGAGTCAATTCATTGACTCATCATTCATGGATATGGAATTATAATAGGTTTTTACATGCCTAAGTTTTGCAGAATTGATTCATTGTTTGACAAAATTGATAAACCAATTGAATATACAAGGTTCTATAAGCAAACTGAGGGCAAGGAGGATAAGTGCACCAGTCAAACTGGTGATGAGAGTTGTTAACCAGGGGTTCTAGTTAAACAAGGATTAGAACGAAGATTTTTTTCTCTTGACTTGGGTGTGATGAATCCAGGCCAGTATTCCATTGACTTTGGTGCTGTTGGAGTGGTGATGATGACGATAAAGGGTCCCTGCCAGGCAGGACTTAGTCCTTATTTCTGGAATTTCTTGACAGAAAACAGATCTCTGGGCTGGAACAGATGACAAGGTGTGGAAGATGGAATGGGCAAAACAGCATGAACACTGGAGTGGACAGCAGTTTGAACCTGTTGGAGGGACTGAAGATACTTTAACAGAGATTGATTAGTTATTTTTTTCTAGGATGGGATCCTGCAACTGAAGAAACAGAGGAGGGGGTTTTCCAAACATGATTTCATGTGGGGTAAACCCAGCCTTATATGGTGTGCATCAGGTCTGAAGAAGAGCCAAAGGCAAAAGGCTTACCCATTTTTCACCAGTTTCTATTATTAATTTGGTTAAGATAGATTTTAGAGTTTGGTTTATGCGTTTTACCTGTCCAGAGTTCTGTGATCAGTAAGCATGATGTCCTTTTAATGTTTAGTGCTTTACTAACCAGCTTCACTATGGACGAAGTAAAGGCAGAATCATTATTAGAGCCAATAGAGAGAGGGAATCCAAACCTAGGGATAATTTTATTTAACAAAAACCTTGTAACCATAAGTGTGACTTTTATTTTTGGTGGCAAAGGCTTCTATTAATTCAAAAAAAGTATTAATAAACACCAGTAAATAGCCATACCCCATATGGGGAGGTTTTATTTCAGTGAAATCTATTTCTCATTTTTCTCCAGGACTTAATCCTCGGGCCCTGATGCCATCTGGAAGTCTGGGCCCTTGCTTTGCATTGACTTGGGCACAGGCAGGGCACATTGTAGCTATGCTTTTTAAGTCATTAATATGATAAAAACAGTTTAACAGCTTAGTCATTTTGGTTCCTCCCAAGTGAGTAGTAGAATGTAGTTGTTCTACCAAGGTATGTCCGAGGGCTTCAGGTAAAATTATTTTAGAGTCCTTGATCCACCATCCAAAGGAGTTTGTATGAGCTCCCATTAAGTCTTCCTGTTCCTCCTCCTCTTGGGTATAGGTAGGCTGTTTTAGGAGAAAAGGAGCTGGACTTTTTTTTATAGTCTTACCTGCTGTGGTAAGAAGACCTCATTCCTTGTAGATTATAGAATACACATGAAGTAGAGCAAAAGCATACCAGCTGTCAGTGAAAATGTTACCTGATTTCCTGTTTCCCAGCGTGGGACCTGAGTGAAAGCAATTAACTCAGCTTTTTGAGCCAAGGTATCTTGAGTCAATGCCTGTGACCAGATTATGTCATGAGCCGTGGTTACAGCAGCACCAGCCTTACAGACTCCCTCTATTGCCAGACTGCTACCATCCGTGAACAAGTCAGCATCAGCCTGACTTAAGGGAGCATCTCGAAGATCAGGTTGGCTAGCCAGGGAGATGTCCAACATGTCTTCACAGTCATGAACTGGCATTTCTGGATTATTTTTGAGCAGCATGGTGGCTGGATGGAGGCATTGAGTAAGAAGAGAAAGTTAGTCTAGGTTGGTCAAGTAAGAGGCTTTGATACTGGGTGATGTGAGTGTTTGACATCCAGTGAACAGAATCTCCTCGGAGCAGAGTTTTAACAGCATGAGGAACAGTTAAAGCCAGGTTCTGGTTGAAAGTAAATTTATCTGCTTTTTTAACTAGTATGGCTGTGGCTATAATGACCCAGAGACAAGAGGGTCCGCCAGAAGCCACTGGGTCCAGTTTTTTTGACAAGTAAGCTACCCATCTTCTTTGGGGTCCTAAGATCTGAGTGAGGACCCCTTTTGCAATTCCTCGTTGTTCATGAATGAACAAGTGGAAAGACTTGGTAACATCTGGGAGGGCTAGATTCGGGGCTTAGGTTAGAGCCATTTTTAACTTCTGCAACACTTGTTTCCTAGTAGCAGTCCATTTTAGGGCCTGGTTTCCTGCAGTGGCTATGTACAAGGGCTTGGCAATTTCAGCAATTCCTGGGATCCACAGCTGGCAATACCCTGCCACCCCCAGGAATTTCCATACCTGTTTCTTTGTGGTTGGCATGGGAATTTGAAGAATGGCTTTTTTCCAGGCCAAGATCAGGGCTCATTTACCCTTTTTTAGCTGGTATTCCAGGTAGGAAACTTCAGTTGGGCAGAGCTGTGCCTTTTTTGCTGACACGCAGTAGCCCAAGTCTTGGAGGAGCTGTAACAGAGCCTTAGTACCTTTTAAGTAAGTATTCAAGTCTGCAGCCATAAGCAAGAAATTATTTACATACTGGAGTAAAGTACATTCAGGGTGTAAGGCACAGACCCCTGACAAATCCTGTTGCCAAGCTTCCTCGAAAAAGGTTGGGGAGTTCTTGAAACTGTATGGTAACTGGTTCAAGTTAGCTGCCTGTTGATCTGAGTCAGGATCTGTTCATTCAAAAGCAAAAATAGGTTGGCACGGCTGGAGGATCACCAATAGAGGGTAGGATCAGAACTGACTTTGGGTCCTCTGTCTTTGAGCGGTGAGGGCATTTTTTTTTTTTTTTGCCCAGTGACCCAGCTCTTAACAATATGCACACTGATTTTTGGCTAGCTGGATGCATTCTGTTTCCTTTTGTGCTTTTTTAGTTTCTTTTTTTGTTTTTCATGCTGGCCTCGAGCCAGGTTGGGAGGCCTGGATGGCAGCAACTAATATTTTTGTCTGCCATTTCATTGCTCTATTCATATTCTTGTGTTCCTGTTCCTGTTTTTCAGCATATTGGTTATTAAAAACTTTCTGAACTATCTCAAGCAGCTGAGAAATGTTTATTCCTGTGAAACCTTAAAGCCTCTGTAACTTTCTCTGAATGTCAGGAGCCACCTGAGCCACAAAAGTCAAATTGATAGTCCAAGCGTTCTTGGGTGTTGAGGAGTCAAATGGGGTATAGGTACAGAATGTCTCCTGAAGACATTCAAGAAATGCCCCCGGTGACTCTTCGGGACCCTGAATAATCTCAGTAGTTTTGGAAAGATTAATAGGTTTTCAGGCTGCTCCCTTCAAACCAGATAATAGAGTCCAGTGATAAGTGTTTAATGTTCTAGACCCTGACAAAGTGTTGGGGTCCCAGTCTGGGAGAGAGGGGGAAAAACCTCATTTAACATTTCCTGGCTTTCTTCCATGTCCCTGCATTTGAGGCTAGAGTAGACTTTTTAGCCTCAGCCCTAATGCACTCTGGCTTTTCAGAAGTATATAGGGTTAAAAGGCTGCTGGCAATCAGTCCAGGTGGGTCGATGAGTGTGCATGATTGATTTTACCAGGGAGGTTAAAACCTATAGTTCAGATTTTGGCAAGATTGTATTCTCTTGAGAAACAGGTAAAACAAGTTTTCCTTGAAGAGTTAGCCAGGGGCCTTTGTATATAGCACCCTGTTGTTTTCAAGTTAGAATCTCTATCTCCATATAGTGTGGTTTATAGGAAGGGTCCTGAGTTTTAAGAGAACATATTTTTAACCATGGAGGAGGGGTTTGGACTAAATTTAACCATTGGTTGATATAGTGAAGCTGATCGGGATCACCAGGGGTCCCTTTAATGACCTTCCAGACAGACTAAGTAACATGAACATTCAGAGACCCTGTGGAGAGCTATTTAACATTAAACACAGGCCAATCATTTTCACAGAGAGTCTGGAGCCTGCCTTTGGAAAGACAGACACAGTAAACCTGATAGAGAAATTCCTTATTATACAGTCCAGGGGACCAGAGGACTTAGAAATCCGTGACCCCATATTGTCAAAACAGTAAATTACAGGAAGCACCTGATTAGGATTGGACCTCCAACCACAAGAAGATAAACAAAGACTAATAGAAGTTACTGACCTGCTGACCAGTCCAAAAGTGCAACAGAAGCAAGCCCTGTGGCAAGGAGCACAGCAAGAATGCAAAACAGGGAAAGAGATCAAGGATGACAGGGATATAGAAATACAATAGGCAGTTAGAAGTTAAAGCAGGTATCCAAGGAGAAACCAGATACTAAACCAAGACTCTGTCAGCCAATGTTTTTGGCTTAAGAACAATGTCTAAGGAGCAGCCTCATCAAGCAGAGGATTGACAGGTCATAAATTCTTTGAACCCGCAGCAAACAACAAACAAACAATTAAAACACAATGACAGATAGAGCACATCTGGACCAAGTCAGAGGAGTTATGAATCCCTGGAACAATCTCAGGGCAGAGAAACAATGGACTCTATTCAACCAATGTCTTGGCCTAATGAATAGTGTCCAAAGGGGGACCTCATTAGGCTGTGACTCCCTTAAACAGAAACAAAAAACACGGTCACAAGAAAACTAACAAAAAACCAAAAATAAATTCTTATATCCTAGGAGATTGAAGACAGACTCAGGTTCTGTTGAGGCAGTAGCTGCCAGCAGTCCCAACTCCCTCATGGGGCCTGAGAATCTCAGGAGGCACCTCCCCTACAACCTCTCCTCCCAGCTGGGGAAGGTTGGAGCAAGGCGGCTGCTCGTGCTGGTAGAAAATTTCTCACTGGGGCCTCCAAATGTTATAGTCAAACCATGAGAAAGGAGAATTGCCAGCACAGTGGGTTCAAATTTTGAGTCCTTTAATAGCACATGGTCAAGAGTAGGCTCACATCAAGAAAGCTCTTGACATTGAGTGGAATCAGCAAGAAGCTTATAAAGGCAGAATCCGCAAGTGGGCTACACAGCAGGGGTGGGGGTACAAGGAACTAAAAACAAAAGGAACAAGCTCTTGGATTTCAGTTAACAAGGCATGCAATTACACAGAACTTGTGGTTAGGGAGTTTTCAAATGGTCAGCAAGAATGGTCAGCATGAACAGCTCAGGGGAACAAGGCTATAGGTCTGTGGTCATGGGAACATTGCAACAATCACATGTACACACTGTCGGGGGGGGATCATTTTTAAGTCAGTCAGACAGCTAAGATGGAGGATTTTAAGAAAATGAAGTTACTTATGTCAAGCAAGCTATTGCAGTTATTTTATTTATTTCATTAGCTACTTCACAATCACTGTTGTCTCAGTATATTGACTTGTGCATCAGGAAAATAAATCTATTATGGTTACAGTTACATTTTTTAAAGCTGCAATCAAAATAATGTAAACAGTAATTTTGACCTTTATTAAAGCTCTTCTAGCAAGGCTAAAGAAAGATTTCATAAAATGCAACATAACTTAAAAAAAAACAAACCCTTTCTCTCTCTCCAGTTCCTCTACCATTTTCTTTAAACTGACCGTTACCAGGTTCTTGCCACTCTAACTTCATTCCCATCTTATTTTGTGAATATATTATCTTCCTTTCACAAGGATAAACCTGTTTTATTAGTTTCTAAGCCCCATACCCCAAAGTCTTCAACTATCACCCTGATTAACATAAAAAGAACCTTAAGTTGTTAAAGTTGCCCATTTAAGAAAGAAGCTGCCTTTTCAAAAGAAGTCAGGATATTCCAAATATTGATTATTATTCCTCTAACAAAATTGCTGCTGTCAATCTTACTACTGATACTAAAACTACTAATATTACTTATCTTCATAATATTAATAGTGATGCTAATAACAATAATTAAAATAATTAGACAATGGCATTACCTGAGTGAGGCTGTGGGAACAGTTCGCCTTGGGATAGGCAATAAAGATAGTACCACAGCATATGCAAATTTGAAAATAAAAATAAAAAACTCAAAATACAGCCGGGCTCGGTGGCTCAGCCTGTAATCCCACGCCTTTGGGAGGCTGAGGTGAGTGGATTGCCTGAGCCTGCGGGTTCGAGACCCGCCTGGGCAAGTAAGACCTCATCTCTACAATAAATAAAAAAATTAGCCGGGCGTGGTAGCGCGCGCCTGTAGTTCCAGCTACTTGGAAGGCTGAGGCGGAAGGATCGCCGGAGCCCAGCAGGTCGAGGCTGCGGTGGCCGGGAGCGGCCACTG
>CAUYQG010045827.1:0-18342 GCA_963574415.1 Tarsius wallacei
GTGGAGTTGCAGGAAAAGAAAGCTTATCCCTCAAAGGTCTGTGTGAATGTTTTTTAAGCCCCCTTTTCCCATGGTTTTTTATAGAAATAGATATAGAAATATTAATTATTTTTTTATAAATGATTAATAGTAAAGATTTATGAGGAAAATTAATGAGGTATGCGGGTTGGGCAGGCAGGTTACAGACATATGATTAATGAAAAATGTAAAAGAAATAAGCATAAAAATCAAATATGATTATGTAGAAAGTAATATAAAGGTGATGAAAGTACATAAAAATGCATTATAATTTTAATAATTATTCATAATTACAAATAGAATAAATATAATATAGAATTAAGTTTGAAAAAAGGGCAATAATAGTTTTGCTTTTTACAAGCAAATATGATGCTGCTAAATGTTATAAATACTAGTATGAGAAAAATTTAATATAAAAGTTAGGATATTTAGGATAAACAGGTAAAATGGTTAGAATAAATAAAAGGGTGTAAGACATAAGAATAGTTGTGGGGAGTGTGGAATGAAGAAAAACAACTGACGACAATTGTTTGGTTTTTATTCATTGATGAAAGAACTTACCCACAAACAAAGCCCGCAAGGGACTCACAGGGAGAATAAGATAATAGCCGATAAAGATCAGAAGTTGTTAATAAATAACATGGGGTATGTAATTATGGTTTAGGGGTTTGAATGAAAATGGTATATATATTTGTGTAAAAGATAAAGTTGGCAGAGTCCTGAACTCTACCCAGAAGGTGGCGTTTGTCATTCTTCTTCGCCGTTCCTGATTCTCCTGCTTCAAGCCCTAACTCTCACTCGGAGCTGGACTCCGGGACTCAATAAAGCAGCAGGAGTAATTTTTTGAAAGTATAATTAGATCAAGTCACTCCTGTATTCAAAACTTCTGATAGCTTTCCATCTGATTCACAATAAAAGTCAACCTCTGAAAAACAGCCTATGAAGGTCTACCCTTTCCCTGTCCGTATGTCATCTCCAACTCCTATTCTCCTTGCTCATTTACGCTGGGCACATTGGCCTTCATGTTGTGCCTCAAACACACAACAGTTGTACTCCTACCCCAGGTATTTTTTACTAGTTCTTATCTATGTGGGACACTTTCTCCAAGATGTCCATAAACCTCATTTCTTATATTGCAATATCTTTTCAAATTTCATCTTCCCAGTGAAGAATTCCCTGATTATTCTACATAAAATGAAAATCTCCTTCCCACTCTTTATCTCCATCTCTGCTTCATTTTTCTCCATAGCGCCTACTATCATCTATCACACTATATCTTTACCTTTTTAAAATAATTTAATGCTTATATCCACCAATTATTATGCTATCTTTGTTCAGGTAAATAGTTTTGTTTTTGTCATTACATTGCTTCCACTGTATTCAATAGTTTCTGTGACATGATACATGCTTAATAAATATTTGCTGAATAAAAAAATGAAAATGTTCAGAAACTGGAACCAGATTCCTTTAAAAGTAGAGGTACCATTATCTTTCCCAGACTTAGAAAATAATCAGCTTGACTCTCTAAGTCTATATACGCTTCATGTTTGCTTGTTTCTCTTTAACTTCAGAAAAAAACTTGTTCCCATGCTAATATTATTCACTTATTTATTCATTCATTGAACTAGCACTTATGAGTATTTTTTATGTTCTAGGAGCTATGATAGGTGAAAGTGATATATGTTGGAAGGAACGGAGTTGAGAAAGGAAAAATATGTATATTAAGCATAGACTATATGCCTTATGCTGTGTTAGAATTTTCATGTTTATTGTTCTATTTGATTTCTATGACAACACATATGGTAGGTAATATTATCATCCAACTTCTGTTAATGAATAAATTAAAGCCCTAAGAAAGTCCTAAATATAAAACTCGTGGGTAGAAGAAATAATACATGAATACAACATTGGTTAAACTAAAAAGCCCATGGCATAGTTCTACTACTTGATGAGCAAGACATAATCCCTTCTCTCGATTGTCATAGCTCATTTTATTGACCTTTTATTGTAAGGCCATATTTATCATTTATTGAATTTTTATGTAGATCTTCTCTTAGACCAATCACACCACAAATT
The DNA here is from genome assembly GCA_963574415.1 of Tarsius wallacei. Lineage (NCBI taxonomy): Eukaryota > Metazoa > Chordata > Mammalia > Primates > Tarsiidae > Tarsius > Tarsius wallacei. The sequence goes on from CAUYQG010045827.1 coordinate 2,095, forward strand.
TTGAAATGGACCAGTACCAATCAAAAAATAAATTGTGATTCTGTTAAGAAAGAAAGAAAGAATGAAAGGGGTATGTAACAACAATTTTTTGCCACATTCTATTCTTTTGTTATCTGGTATTTAATCTCATTGCTCTTACTACACATACACTTCTATAATTGGTAACATGTATCGCTTGCCTAACCCCAAAGAAAGTTGATTACTGCTTTTGGTTCAACGTTCAGAATCTCTGGATGATGTTAAGGTCCTTTTAACAAAGCCAGGTGTACATCTCTTTGACATACTGAACTTTACCTAAAACACACGTTACCATCCCCTAATAACTCAGTACATACAACTGTCAAGAAGTTATTGTATAACTACTACCAATGTCCTCATTCTGCCAAGTGGAGAAAGGAAAGCTTAAGGTAACCACTGGTCCATGGCACATATTTTACTGAACAAAAATATTGACTACCTACCCTAAGAGTGGAGTCTTTTTCTGGGTTTTCTGAAAGAAATCTTTATTATTGCTGTCCATTGCCATCCATTGACATTGGTTATGCCCTCTTGGAGAATTTTTCTTGTCTGGTTCCTTCCACAAATGCACATTGAAAACAGAAAAAATATATATATATACAGAAACTAGGTTTATTAGGCTAATTAGTTTCTGGGCAAATTAAAGACCTGCATTTAATATGGTTTCACAAAGTTAATGGAGTATTATCTCCCACTAGTATCACATTCCCTGGCTACTTTAAAGAGCTTGTCCTGCTATATTTACTTTAATAGCTCTATAAAATGAAATCAGGTCATGCGCTATATAACATTTCAAGTTACTACCATATGTGTGTCATACGCTCTTAAACTCATAGTATCAAGAACCAAATATGATACTTCAGGTAAAGTTTTTTCCAGTACAGAATAAATTGCAGCGACATTTACCTCAGTCAAAATCCTCTTTATACACAGATCAAGAGTGCATGTTTTGTTAACTACATTAGCATTTTTTACTTCTATTGAGTATATTGCCAAATGAAATCATAGAAAACTTTATATGTGCTCTAATGAGCAACGTATCACTAACATCCTTACTTAGATGATTTTACCCTACACAAATTATTTCATATTAGTATTTAATTTCATCTTGTCATATTCTGCTCATAGTTTTGTTCATCTTACAGTTATTGAGTGCTTTCTCTAATGGTGAAACATTTTTTTAAAATGAGGAAAATGTCAAGTAAAAAAATTCAAGTTTCAAAATAGTTGCTTGAATGCATATATTTATTTATTCTTGATTAGATTCAAATTATTAAAATATATACGCACAAATCATTATGTAGGAGTCTGGGATATATGTAATATTGTTATAGCAATGGTTCAGTAATATAAAAGGATTGCTGTACAATATAAAGACTTCTAATTTTTATTATTTGAAATGCAAGTGACTTTCTCTTACCTTCCCATCTCATATAATGCTAATCCAAGGCAGCAAATTATAATTTACATGAGACGGATCATATTTAAATTAGTTGAGAACATTTACTCAAACTTCTAAGAACAAGGAAATCAAAATCTCAGTATTACACAGGTTATTGCATTTAAAGTTAAAAAGAAATTTAAGATGTAGTGCAAAAAATCAGAGCTTGAATAATGTTGGCATCTGTGGTATGCTACCTAAAGAATAACCATATAAAATGCAAATTGTCTTCTTACTTTTTTAGCAAAAGGCAAAATTAACACCAGATATTCATAACTAGGTAGTGTTTTAACTATAGGAATCAAGATTATAATTAATATAAGAGAATTTTTGCACAGATATGGATAAGAACTCTTGAAATTTAGTTTAAGGAGAATTGTTTTATCCAAACCCCACTATTTACTGAATTGTATAAAATAAAAATCATATGAAATGACAATAGTGGTGAAATGAGTGTATCTCAAATATGAGGGGATCTCAAAAAACCGAAATTATCTTTTGGAGGTTGGACTCCTTGTAATACAGGCTTCCCTAGCTAGGTAAGTGTTCTAAGAACCCTCTGGCATCAGTGTACCAGCTAGTGTTGTGAAAGGCTGGATTTGGCCTCAGTGAAAATTTGTTTTGGAAATTTTTTCTCCATGTTTCCCATTTCATGATGGGTGATTTACAATTGCAGCTGCCAACAATGCGCTGAGTGTTCTGCAAACATAATCCCCGATCTTGCTTCAAGCGACTTTTTTTTCTCATTTTCCTGTATGAAAAAAAAATCCTCAAAGGGAAATGCTTTGCCCATGTGTAAGAGGTGAAAAAAAAATGGCAGAAGCACTAAAATGCATCAAAATTGATGATTTCAAAAACTGTTCTTGAGCAAAGGAAAAAGCATCTTGATAAGTGTATTGCTTCAAATGGAGAGTATTTTGAAGGTGACTGAAATTTAAACGTGTAAGAATAAATACATAATTTTGTATAAATAAATTCTGGGCTTTAGAGGGGTCCCCTTTTCTAGACATTTATTCTATTTTTGAGTTATTTTCAATTATCAATGATATTCTAGCAACCACATCTTGTCTTTTCTTGCCTCAACTTTATATGGTATTTTATTTTGTTGATACTCCTTTTTGAAATTATTTTCTCCCTTGGTTTCAGGGGCATTATTGTTCTCTCATTATTTCTAATATTTGTGAGTATTCCATATGTTTCTTCTTCATGGACACCTCTTTCTCTACCTTCACATTAAATATTGTTTTTTTTTTTTTGAGTTAGAGTCTCACTCTGTCGCCCAGACTGGAGTGCAGTGGCCGCTCCTGGCCACCACAGCCTGGACCTGCTGGGCTCCGGCGATCCTTCCGCCTCAATCTTCCAAGTAGCTGGAACTACAGGCGCCCACTCCTGGCTAATTTTTTGATTTATTGTAGAGATGAGGTCTCACTTGCCCAGGCGGATCTCGAACCCGAGGGGTCAGGTAATCCACTCACCTCAGCCTCCCAAAGGCGCGGAATTACAGGCTGAGCCACCCAGCCCAGCAAAAACTTCACTTCCTTTTTTTTTGAGTTGGAGTCTCACTCAGTCTCCCAGACTGGAGTGCAGTGGCTGCTCCCGGCCACCGCAGCCTTGACCTGCTGGGCTCTGGCGATCCTTCCGCCTCAGCCTTCCAAATAGCTGGAACTATAGGTGCACGCTACCACGCCCGGCTGATTTTTTTGATTTATTGTAGTGATGAGGTCTTGCCAAGTTGCCCAGGCGGGTCTCGAACCCGTGGGCTCAGGCAATCCACTCACCTCAGCCTCCCAAGGCGCGGGATTACAGGCTGAGCCACTGAGCCTGGCCCAATATTGATGTTTTTTAAGGTTTGTTGTGATAGGCAGTGTTTTGTCATTTCATGCACGCTCTGTGCTTATTGGCATGGACCATCAGGGTTTCAAACGCCACCGAAAATGCCCGTAACTCTTCAATCTGTCTGTATCTATGATGCCTTTCTAACACGTACATCTACTTGCTTATTGATAGTTTGATCTGGATACTCCAGAGATTTTAGATTCAGCAAATACTGTGTTGAATTAGTTATCTCCAAATCAAACGTGTTTGTCTTGCATTCATTATATTGGTAAAAGTGAAAATTATTCATGTAATTACCAAAGTTGGAAATTGGACTCCTCCATTTTCTTCATTTCCAATATTTAACCAAACATCAAATTCTCTACAGTTAAGCTCATTAACAAGTTCACTGCTTTCTTTCTTCTTTTGTTAACTCCTGATTCATCATTACCTCATGCCCAAGGCATTGCACAATTCTATAAGCTGATGTCTAAGACTCCATTTTTGTTCTCCTCCAATCTATTTTCCACACAGATATCTGAGTAATATTTTCTAAACCTGAATTATGATTATTTTATTATCTTGCTTAAAGCTAATTGATTTTTTATTGCTCAAGTCCATTGATCTTAATTTTACTGTATACATGAATTATTTGAGGAGTTTTGTATAAAATGCAGTTTGCTGAGTTCCCAGCATCAGAAATACTAATTATTAAAAGTGGAGTGAGGTCCAGTGCCCTGCATGTTAAACAAGTCCTCTTGATAATTTCTACATAAAGTATGTCAACTCACACACTGATAAATATTAAACTATAAAATAATACAAAAATATTTAATATAGCGTAGCCAGGTATCTATTCTGATTGTTGGTTTTCATGCATTGCCACTGCTTAATTGTATACTTTTTTAAAAATTATTTTTTATTGTGGCAAAAAGACATCTACATAAAATCTACTCATTTAGCAAATTTTTAAATGTACAATACAATATTATTAACCATATATCTATTGTCATACAGCAGATGTCTAGAATATTTTTATGTTACATGACTGAAATTCTATACACATTAAAAAACAACTGCCTATTTCCCACTTCTCTCAGTCCCTGGCAATCATCATTCTTCTCCTTTTAGATACCTCATGTAAATAGAATCATAATATTTGTCATTTTGTGACTAGCTTATTGCACTCAAGATGATGTCCTTCAGTTTTATCCATATTATAGCATATGTCAGGATCTCCTTTTTTATGGCTGAATAATATTTCATCACACACACACACACACACACACACACACACACACACATTGCATTTTCCTTATTCATCTGTTGATAAAAATTTAGTTACTTCCATTTGTTGGCTATTGTGAATAAGTCTGCAATGAACATGAAAGTATTCTTCAAGATCCTACTTTGAATTATTTTGGATAAATACACAGAATTGGGATTGCTGGATTATATGGTAGTTTCTACATTTAAATTTTTTTAGGAAACAACATTATTTTTCATAGTAGATATTCCACACTACATTCTCACCAACAGTGCACAAGGGTTCCAATTTCTCCACATTCTTGTCAACACTGTAATTTTTTGTGTGTGAAAATGGTCATTGCAACAGACATGAGGTATTATTTCATTATAAATATATTGCTTGGACAATTTTGCTTATAGTGTTACTGTTGTAAAATATACATGGCACCCAGGGGTTTGAGACCAGCCTGGGCAACTTGGTGAGACTTCATTTCTGCAATAAATAAAATAAATTAGCTGGGTGTGGTGGCATGTGCCTGTAGTTCCAGCTACATGGAAGGCTGAGGCAGAAGAATCACATGAATTCAGCAGGTCGAGGCTGTGGTGGCCATTGCACTACAGCTTGGGCGACAGAGTGAGACACTAACTCAAGAAAAAAAAATTAAGAATACCAAAAACACAATAGAAAAATGAGTAAAAGACATGGATGATTCACTGGGGGTGGGTAGGACCAATCGCCTTTAAACAGATGGAAAAAAATGTTCAAATGTACTCATAATATTAAAAATGTAAATTAAAACTACACTCAAAAATACAAAAACTTGACAATATACTCTATTTATGAGGCTGGGAATAATCATTCTCATATACCACTGGTAAAATTGTAAAATGAGACAAATTCTATGGAGGGCAACTTCACAAAAACAAAATCACTTACACCTTTACATTTTCCCCAACAATCATACTCCAGGGGTACTCTTTCCTAAAGATATACCACCACAAAAATTAAACACTATATGCACCAAGTTATTTACTGCAGCATCACTTGCCAAAACAAAATATTGAAAATAATCCATATGTCCATCAATAGATAATTGATCAAAAAACAATAGTATATTCACCTATACAATGGAGCTACACAGCTTTAAAAAAGAATAAAAGATCTCCATGAACTGATATGATTTCCAAGATATATTGTTAAGGAAAAAAAGGAAGGTATAGAATAATGTATATAGCATACTATTCTCTGTACAAAAAAAGGTGAAGTTAAAAAAAAATAATATGTGTGTATGTGTGTGTGTTTCTAACTTTTATAAAATGAAAACAAAAGAGGAGATACATAAAAAGTGAAAGAAAACAGTCATCTGTAAAGTGAGTGGAATAAGAGTCAGACTTGTCTGATAATTCCTTTTTGTATAGTTTTGAATTACATGTTTTAAATATTCAAAAAATAAATATCTTTGTTCTACCTGGTTAGTTGTGAAATATAAAAATAAAAAATATATATATTTTTGCAAGACTCCCTAGCCACAAGTTCCATGTAATTGTATGCCTTGTTAACGAAAATCCAAAAAGTTGTTCTTTTTGTTTTCAGTTCCTTGTACCCTCACTCCTTGCTATGTAGCCCACTGGTGGTTTTTGCCTTTATAAGCTTCTTGTTAGTTTAGTTCAGGCATCAAGAATTTTTCTGGTGTGAGCCTGCTCTTGACCCGTGCATTATTAAAGGACTCATAATTAATTAAACTTGGCTTGCTGGTATGTCTCTTTCTTGCAATTCAGTCATAACATTTGGAGGCCCCAGTGAGAAATCCACCAGCAGAAGTGGCTGCCTCGCTCTGGTACCCCCAGGCTGGGTGGAGAGCTTGTAAGGGAGGTACCTCCTGAGTTACCTCAGGTCTCAAAACCTCTCATCTGGCTCAGAGGGAGTTGGAGCGACTGCTGGCAGCTTATAGCCTCAAAAGAACATGAGTCCATCTACAATCTCCTGGGAGATAAGAATTTAATTTCATTTTCTGTCTTGTGGCCACAATTCTGTTTAAGGGAGTCACAGCCTCATGAGGCCACCCTTTGGACACTTTTCATTTGACCAAGACGTTGGCAGAATAAAATCTGGTTTTCGGCCCTGAGGCTGTGCCAAGGATATGTAACTTTTCTCACTTGGTCCGGACATGTCTTGTTTTTCATTGTGTTTTGTTTGTCTGTTTGTCATTTAACATGGGGTCACAGGTTTCTTGACCCTCCAGTCCCCTGGACTGTATAATAAAAAAATTTTCTCCTTTAAACAACAGGGGGGGAAGAAAAAAACAAGCAAGATTCAGGAACCACACTTACCTCATCCACTTCTGAACTGCCTGCAGGCCAGGTAAATTAATTTCATTGACAGCAGTTTGTAATCAGCTATAATGCTTTTCACTGTCAACTTGCTATTGGACTTCAAAATCTCCTTCTAGGCATGAGGATTATTAATCCAACACAGAATAAATAACAAAATAACCTGAGTTTATCAGTCCTTGTAAAATATAACTTGCCAATGTTTGCCTGTTTTAATTCTCAATTTGGGCCACAACCTAATTACATGTCTCTAATGTTTTCAATTTTTCTTCAAACTTTGTCAAGATGGCTGTGTTTCCTTGTTAAAGAACAGCTGTAAATGATTTGCAAGGAAATGTTTCAGCTTATGTTAATAAATTAAAGGTTTTGACTAGTCATGCATGTGGTTTATGGAACTGTTTTCACTTTCCAGTATTGTTTCTGAGGAAATAGCTTTTTTATTCATATTGCTTGCTTAATAATTTTGTCTATGCTCTCACTTGATATTTTATTAAATTCAAATAGTATTCACTTAAAGTTCCACTGTTTCCTATTTGTGCCCTTGGAAATAGATTACAAAAAAGCTCTACAGTCCACTTCAGCAAGAAGCAGTTATGGAAGACTGACTTTCGTCTTGTTTCCCAGGATCATAAGAATATTTCCAAGAGCAGGAATAAGAAAATAAAATAAAAAACTGAGAGCCAAAAGCCATTTTTTAATCTTGTTCTTAAACCCTGCATGCATGACCAGTATCACCACCTCCCCACCAGCATCTCCGCCTTTGGCAACTCGCCTCCACTCTTGGACTGATCTGGCCTCTCTCCTTCCCCTCCGGGAGGTTCCTCCTCCATAGGGGGCAGATTGAACTAAGCGAACTGTTTCTGATCTCTAATACAAATCAGTTAGGTGTACACATCACCCCCACTTGGGACGATTGTCAGTAGCTCCTTATAACTTTACTTCTGAGAAACAAGAGCACATTAGAGCTGAGGGTAGGAAATCTATGCTAGTCTCAGCTGCAGGTACACAGAAAAAAAGGTTTAAAAAATTTTAGATAAGGTTTTTCCCTCCTCTCGCCCAGAGTGGGACTCTAACACTTCAGCAGGGTCCAGGGCATTAGAACTTTATCTCTGGACTCTATTAGCTGGGTTAAGGGGAACAGCCTGAAAACCTATAAATCTTTCTAAAACTATTGAGATTCTCCAGGGTCCCAAGAAATCTCCAGGGACATTCCTTGAATGCCTCCAGGAGACTTTTTGTACTTACACCCCGTTCAATCCCTCGGCCCCTGAGAATGTTCAAGCTATTAATTTGTGACACAGGAAGTTCTGGACATCTGAAAAGAAAAAAAAATTGAATTACAGAAGCTTGAAGGCTTTGCAGGAATAAATATTTCTCAGCTGCTGGAAGCGGCCCAAAAGGTTTTTTAACAATTGGAATGCTGAGAAACAGAAGCAGACAGTACAGGCAGCCAATAAAACTGCCAGGAAACAAGCTAAAATCCTGGTAATGGCCCTCCGAGCCCTAGGAACTGACTTTGGGGGACAACAGGGGCAATTACTAGTTGTAAATTCATTTCTAACCAAACTATAAACTTAGGACAAAAAAAAAAAACCGCGTTACCAACTCATTCCTCATAGCTCCAAACTACACATTTCCTCCAATGGGCTGAAACCTGCTTCAGAAGTTAAAAGCTACTATTATGTTTTCACCTGACAAAACTGGTGTTTGTTCCTACTGTTAGACTTAAAGGATGCCTTCTTCTCTATTCCCCTGTCCCCTGTTAGTCAACCCATCTTTGCTTTTAAATGGACAGATCCTGATTCTTGGACCCTTTTCAGAAAAGCTTTACAACAGAATTTGTCAGGGTTGTGTGTCTTACACCCTGAATGTACTCTACTCCAGTATGTAGCCAATCTCTTGCTTGCAGCTGCAGACTTAGACACTTATTTACAAGGCACTAAGACTCTGTTACAGCTTTTCCAAGGCTTGGGCTACTGGATGTCAGTGAGAAAAGCACAGCTCTTTTCAACTGAAGTTTCCTACCTAGGATATCAGTTAAAGAAAGGTAAATAAGCCCTAACAGCCTGGAAAGATGCCATTCCTCAGGCTCCCAGGCCAACCACAAAGAAATATGTACAGGAATTCCTGTGGGTGGCAGGGTATTGACGACTGTGAATCCCAGAATTTCCTGAAATTGCCAAGCCCCTATGCACAGCCACATCAAGAGAGCAACCCCTAAGTTGAACCGCTAGTGAGAAACAAGCATTCCAGCAGTTAAAAATACCTCTAACCCAAGCCCTGGCTCTAGCATTCCCAAATGTTACCAAGCCTTTCCACTTGTTCATTCATGAACAACTAGGAAATGCAACAGGGGTCCTCATGTAGACCTTAGGACCCTGAAGAAGACCAATGGCTTACTTGTAAAAAAAGAGTGGACCCAGTAGCCTCTGGCTGGCCCTCTTGTCTCTGGGTCATTGCAGCCATGGCCATGCTAGTTAAGAAAGCAGATAAATTAACTTTTGGCCAGAACTTGACTTTGTCTGCTCCCCATGCTGTTGAAATTTTGTTCCAAGGAGCTTCTGGCCTCTGGATGTCAAATGCTCATATCACCCAATATCAAAGCCTCTTGCTTGACCAAAAAAGACAAACTTTCTCTCCTACTCATTGTCTTAATCTGGCCACCCTGCTGCCAGATAATAATCCAGAAAACATTTCTCAAGCCATCTGACCTGATCTCCAGGACAGCCCCCTTAAGTCAGGCTAATGCTGACCTGTTCATGAATGGTAGCAGCCTGGTAATAAAGGGAGTCCCAAAAAGCTGCTGCAGCCGTAGCCATAGCTCATGACATAATCTGGTCAAAGGCCTTGCCTCAAGACACCTTGGTTCAAGAGGCTGACTTAATTCCTTTAACTCAGGCCCTGCACTGGGGAACAGGAAAGCCGGTAAACATCTTCACTGACAGCTGGTATGTTTTTGGCTGTGCTCCATGTGCATGACATAATTTATAAGAAGTAAGGTCTTCTCACTGCAGTGAGTAAGACTATAAAAAAACAAGGAAAAAATTTTAGCCCTCTTAAAGGCTATATGACTCCCTAAAGAGGTAACCGTTATTCACTGCAGAGGACATCAGAAATCCAACACTCCAGAAGCAACTGGAAACTGCTTAGCAGACCAGACAGCTCAAGAGGCAGCAAAACTCCTGGTTAAGCCTCTGACTATTTTGCTAACCAAAACTTTTCCAGTTCCTTCTCTCTCACAGCAGCCCAACTATACCTAAGAAGAAGAAGAAGAAGAAGTGGACCTTGCAGGAGCTCACAAGAGGTCTGATGGCTGGTGGGTTAAAGACTCCAGAATTGGAGTTCCGGTAAGATGGCGACGGCACAGGTGGGATTGTGAGATTCTCTGAAAGTGAGTTCCCGTAAAGACTCTTGCTTTCCTCCCCCCACCCCCTGCCCACTGCCAGCCGCACTGGTCTGAGGCCTGGAGACCCTCGGTCCCATGCACTGCCTGCTACCACGGCCCCTCTGCCACTGCTGCTGTGACCCAGGTGGCCCTGGGCCCTGGCTGCGTGGAGCTCCCAGCTCCCTCCCTGGCTACACTATCCCACCCGGCCCCAAACCACCCACCGCTGTCTGTGGAGGCCCTCGGATAATGCCTTGTTGAGATCTGGGTTCCCCTGCTGGTTACACTGATCTGGCCAGCACCCAGCCCCTGCCATCTCCCTCCCTGGCTGGGCACCCAGCCCAGTCTTAGGCCATGACAGCCCGTGGAGGCCCTCCACGCCCACCCCTTGGAACTATAGGCTTCATCACTGGGTGAAGCACCCTGTGCATGGCCTAAAGCCATGGCCAGTGCTTGTCTCTCGGAGCTCCAGGTCCCCACCCTGGGTGAGGTGCCCAGCCCCATCTCAAGCTGCCATCGCCCAGGGAGGTTCTAGGTGCCTGCCCCTCAGAAATACCAGCTGCATTCCTGGCTGAAGTGCCCTGCGTGTGGCTCAAAGCCACTGCTGCCACCCGCCATTTGGAGCTCTGGGCCCCCACTCTGGCTGAGGTGCCCAACCCCATCTCAAGCTGCTGTTGCATGGGTGGCCATGGCACCCCCTCCTTGGAGCTGCAGGCTCCATCCCTTCTTGGGATGCCCCACCAGGCTCACAGCTCCTGCTGCGCACGCAGGCCCCCAGCACCCGCACCTCGAAGCTCTGAGCCTCCACCCAGGCTGAAGCACCCAACCCCACCTTGAGCTGCCACCCCCGTGGAGGACCCCAGGCCTGTTCCTCGGAGCTCTGGACCCCCACCTGGACTGAAGCACCCAGCCCCACCTCGAGCCACCACCCCCACAGAGACTCCCAGCATCTGCACCCAGGCACCTTGGAACTCCAGACCCCTATCCAGGCACTTCATAGCTCCAGGTCCCCACCCTGGCTGAAGCACCCAACCCCTCCTTGAGCTGCCACCACCTTCAGAGTTCCTACATGCCCACCCCTCAGAGCTATGGACATCCCCCCTGACTGAAGCACCCCGCCAGGCCCCAAGCCTCCAGTGCCCAGGGAGGTCCAAGACTCCATGGAGCTCTGGGCTCCCTTGGTGGCTACACCACCCCATCCCCTAGCTACCCTGACCATTGCGCTGACCAGCAATGCCCAGCAGCCTGGCACTCCACCTCCCCCAACTCGCCCCTGACTACAGTGGGACCAGAGAACAGCTGGAGCCCTGTGACCAGGCAGAGGCCTACAGTGACTCACCCACCCAGCTCTGCCTAACCTCCAACTTGGGAGTTGAGACCTTATGGTAGTGTAAGGGAACAGTACATCTTAAGCAGGTTGGACAGCTTGTGTGTCTGTATGATTATATGTCCTAGTTTGTTTGTTGTTGTCACTGTTTTTTGTTTGTTTGTTTGTTTGATTGATTGTTTTTATTTTTGTTTTCTCTTACTCTTATCTGTCTTCGGGTCTATTTTCATTTATTAGTGGGTGCCTCTGTCTGTTCTCCCTTTTACTCTCCTGTCTCCACCTTCAACTTCCCCTCCTCCTTGTTCCATTTCTTTCCCTTTTCTTATATCATTTTACTTCCTTGGAGCAAACCAATACCCCACTCCATGAACAGATTGCAAGGCAGTGGGAAGCAGGATCCAGAGTATCCATACACCTATCAGTGGATATTGGGATCTGCAGATAAATTTTGAATCACAGCTCCCCCTTCAAATAAATCTCAAAGCTGCAAAAGGTATAACCTTCAACCTACAGTCCAGCCTCAGAATTGAACAAAGCCACAAGATTCTCATAAGGAAGAATAGGAGATTGAGCAAACAGAAGCAAAAAACAACACTGCCACCCCTGAACAACAGATTTAAAGAAGACAAGGGAAAAAAAAAAGGAAAAGGTGGGGAGGCAAATGTACACAAATGAAGAAAAATCAAAGAAGAATATAGGTCTCACACAGACCCTTGGTAGATCAGATATTGAGAAAACAGACTTTGGCACGCAAACAATGAAGAGCCCCTAGAATGACAAACCCAGACATCAAGACATTAGTAGAGAGAATAAAAAGAATTGAGGAGATACAGGAGGAAAATAGGAAGGAGTTGATAAATGAGATAGCAGTAAAGAATACTGTGATTGAAATAAACAAAAAAACTAATAAGCATGGAAAGCAGAATTAGCCAAGCAGAAAAAAGAATCTCAGAACTTGAAGATCAAAATAAGGAACTAACTCAAACTGTCAAAAACATAGAAAAGAAGCTTAAAAAGACAGAACAAAACCTTCAAGAGATGAACAATTACGTCAAGAGCCAAACCTAAAAGTAATTGGCCTTCCTGAGGAGGAAAGAGAGACAGAGACCACACTGAAACAGATATTTCATGAAATCATTCAAGAACATTTCCCTCATCTCATCACTGAAGCAAAAATTCAAACACAAGAGATTCAGAGAACCCTAGGAGGACATCAAATGAGAAGACCAACTCCCAGACACATAATAATTTGTCTAAACAAAGTAGGTATAAAAGAAAAATCCTAACAGCAGCAAGAGAAAAAGATCAGACTACCTACCAGGGAAGACCAATCAGAACAGCAGCAGATTTATCTACAGAAACCCTTCAAGCTAGGAGAGCTTGGAGTCCAATATTCAAAGTTCTCTAAGATAATTTCAACCAAGAATAACCTACCCAGCCAAGTTAAGCTTCACCAGTGAGGAAGAATTATAATCTTGCCCAGACATCCAATCCCTAAGAAATTATGTTGCCTCCAGACCAACAAGAAACTCTTAAGAAAGTATTAAACACAGAAGAAAAGGGGAAAAGAATAACAATGTTCTTCACAAGAGTGCAAGAAAAAGATTGAAAACACACATGAACCAACACAAAAAAACAAAAGAGAGACAACAAACAAACAAGTGCAACAGCAACTCTTTAAGAACATCATGACAAAAATAAACCCTCAAATTTCAGTAATTAACCTGAATGTGAATGGACTAAATGCACCACTGAAAAGACACAGACTGGCAAAATAGATAGAATATCATGAGGCAACAATATATTGTCTCCAAGAGACTCATCTCACCAGAAAGGACACTCACAGACTCAAAGTAAGAGGATGAGAAACAAATTTTCAGGTGAACAGAACACAAAAGAAAGCTGGAGTTGCAATATGAATCTCAGACAAAATACTCTTTAAGCTATCAAAAATCAAAAAAGATGAAGAAGGTCACTATATAGTGATAAAAGTTTCAATCCATCAACAAGAAATATCCATCCTAAACATATATGCACCGAATATAAGAGCACCAATGTTCATAAAGCAGCTTCTACACAAACTTTAAAAAGAGATTGATTCTAACACTATTATAGCAGGGGACTTTAATACCCCACTCACAATCCTGGACAGATCATCAAGACAAAAAATCAGAAGGACATCCAGAACCTCAATGAGACTCGAGAACAAATGGACTTAATTGATACTTACAGAACACTCCACCCAAAGACCACAGAATAGACATTCTATTCACCACCACATGGAATGTACTCCAAGAGTGACCACATCATTGGCCATAAATCAAACATAAACAAATTTCATAAGATTGAAATCTTGCCATACACCTTTTCAGACCACAGTGAAATAAAAATAAATATCAACACCAACACAATTTTCCCAAACCCACAAAGACATGGTCACTAAACAGCATGATGCTGAACAACGACTGGGTCAACACTGAAATCAAAGAAGAAATTGAAAGATTTCTGGAAACAAATGAAAATAAAGAAACATCTTACCAAAACCTCTGGGATGCCATGAAATCAGTTTTAAGAGGAGAATTTACATCATACGAGCACACATCAAGAAAATGGAAAGATCACAAGTGGAGAGCCTAACAAACCACCTAAGGGAGCTGGAAAGAGAAGACCACCAAAACCCCAATGCTAGCAGAAGAATCCAAATCATAAAAATAAGAGCACAAGCTGGGCTCGGTGGCTCAGCCTGTAATCCTGCGCCTTTGGGAGGCTGAGGTGAGTGGAATGCCTGAGCCCACGGGTTCGAGATCAGCCTGGGCAACTTGGCGAGACCTCATCTCTACAATAAATCAAAAAATCAGCTGGGCATGGTAGCGCATGCCTGTAATTCCGGCTACTCGGAAGGCTGAGGCAGAAGGATCGCTGGAGCCCAGCAGGTTGAGGCTGCGGTGGCTGGGAGCGGCCACTGCACTCCAGTCTGGGTGACAGTGAGACTCCAACTAAAAAAAAAAATAAAAAATAAAAAAATAAATAAGAGCACAAATACAGGACATAGAAGACAAAAATAACAGAAAATATCAACAAAATAAAAAGCTGGTTCTTTGAAAGAACAAGATTGATGGGCAAATTGACCAAGAAAAAGAGAGAAAAGCCCAAATAAACGCAATCAGAAATACAAAAGATCAAATCACAACTGACCCTGAGAAATACAAAAGATTATCAGAGATTATTATGTACACCTATATGGAAATAAACTTGATAACCTAGATGAAATGGAAGACTTTCTGACATCGCACAACCTACCCAAGTTGAAACAAGAAGACATTGAGACACTGAATAGACCAATAACAAACCAGGAAATTGACTCAGTTATATGAAAACTGCCTACAAAATAAAAACCCTGGACCAGATGGCTTTCCAGCAGAATTCTACAAAACATACCAGGAAGAGCTGATACTAATCCTATTGAAAGTATTTCAGGCAATTGAGAAAGATGGAATTCTCCCCAAATCATTTTATGAAGCTAACATTACACTGTTACGCAAACTGGGTAAAGATGTGACAAAGAAAGAGAACTACAAGCCAATATCCCTTATGAATATAGATGCAAAAATCCTCAACAAAATTCTAGCAAATCAGATCCAAAAGCACATCACAAAAATCATCCACCATTACCAAGTAGGCTTCATCCCCAGGATGCGGGGCTGGTTCAACATTTGTAAGACCATAAATGTAATTAAATACATCAACAGATGTAAAAACAAGAACCACGTGATTATCTCATTAGATGAAGAAAAAGCTTTTGATAAAATTCAGCATCGCTTCTTGATAAAAATCCTCAAATACCTAGGCATAAAAGGAACATACCTCAAAATAGTAAGTGCCATCTATGACAAACCCACAGCTAGCATATTACTAAATGGACAGCAACTAGAAACATTTCCCCTGAAAACTGGAGCAAGACAAAGCTGTCCACTCTCACCCCTCTTGCTCAATATTATGTTGGAAGTCCTAACCCAGGCAATTAGATAAGAGAAGGAAATCAGGGTATCCAAATAGGAAAAGAGGAAACCAAGTTATCCCTCTTTGCTGATATGATCCTATACCTTGAAAATCCAAGAGAATCTGTCAAAGACCTGCTGACACTGATAAAGGACTTTGACAAAAGTTGCATTTCTCTACACCAGCAAAACAAGCAGGCAGAGACCCAAATAAAAAGCACATTTCCATTCACAATAGCCACCAAAAAAAATGAAATACCTTGCTATCTTCCTAACCAGAGAAGTAAAAGACCTTTACAATGAGAATTACAAAACACTTCTCAAAGAAATCCAAGAAGACACAAACAAATGGAAAAATATCCCATGCTCATGGATAGGAAGAATCAACATTGTTAAGATGTCCATCCTATCAAAGGCAATCTACAGATTCATCGCAATACCCACTAAGTTACCAACATCATTGTTCTCAGATCTGGAAATGACAATAATGACCACAAACAGTCAAAACAATCCTTAGCAAGAGAAACAAAGCAGGAGGTATCACACTTCCTGGCTTCAAACCCTACTATAAAGCTACAGTAATCAAAACAACTTGGTACTGGTATAAAAACAGGCACACAGACCAATGGAACAGGATAGAGATTCCAGAAGCAAAGCCTCAATTCCTCAACCAACTCATCTTTGA